>JAPQRP010050065.1:0-11332 GCA_037367295.1 Apogon hyalosoma
TCTAAAAATCAGTTCTTATATCTCACTGAAAAGTTACTCTTTAGGTGATTATGTCTTATTTCAAGTGTGATGAGATACTTGGACTAGAAATGAGAAAAATACACTTGATAAGATTTAGATTTTTGCAGTGTGCTGTCAACTGTGAAATTTCCTCATGGTAGGATCAATAAAGTCTTATCTTATCTTATCTTATCTTACTGTAAATACAAGGTAAGGTTTGTGCCTGAAAAGAACCTTTAGTGAGTCAAGTGCATTGATTTCTGGCTTTCTGTGCCTTCTGAAAGCAGTTATTTTGTACAATCAGACCAATACAACAGACACTGTCAGACAGGCTGCTTCCTCCGCAGCGCTGACTGCTTTGACCTGCTATTTTAAACTTGGAAAACCACTTAATATTTGAAGTGTCGGAGGGGAACTGCACAACGCAGTTTTTGTACAAACTAAATACTATCTGTTGTGTATTTAGAATTTCTATAATGCATCCAGCCTTGCCATTTTAATATCAAAACAAAGTCAAACAAATAACCTTTTAGCAAATGCACATGCTGCCATGCCACATTCCTAAGTGTTTTTTTAAATAGAGCACTCCTGCCCAGTTACAAAAAGAAAATTCTGTTTTTCCACACTCCATTTGTCAAAACAGGAAACTGTGCGGATGGTAAGGACTTCATGTACTCCACTTTGCAGATGCAGATTAAGTAGTACAAAACATTCATTTTTGTTAAAGAATAATGACTATGTTGGTGTACAATAAAATGAATTTTAGCACAAAACTGTTAAATAACCCAGGGAACTATCTAAATGAATATAAATGGTGCTTCTCACATCCATTAAAAATTCAACAGCTTTTTGTATAATTACATTAACAGTAGTACTTTTAAAGGTTAAATAAGTGACGTTTTGCTTTTTTATATGGAATTCTGCATTTTCACACATTTCCCTGCGGTCTACACAAACTGTAAATGCTCTGCTTGGGTCTGAATTCTTCATTAATTCAACTCCACAGGTCCATCTTCAACCCTATTTCTGAGTAATGACATGAGAAAGGTGGTTTGGAGCGCCGGCCCTTTAAATGCACATGACCCCACCCCCTATCAGGTGGTTGACAGTGCTTTCTGTCCGGTTCAGCCACTTGTGTTCGTTAATGCTACAGTGGTGTTAGTTTTCATCACCACAGGAGACTGACAGAGTGACTCACTACTCCCTCTAGTGGTCACATAAATCCCCTGGAGCGTCTGTGTAAATAAATTCACTTCATAAATCTACAATCTAACACACTGGCATCCTTGGCAGAACATCAGAGCTTTTTATTCTTAACCCTCTGATGATAATTTTCTCATTTCTAATGTTTGAAAGTAGAAATGCTACATACAGCTCCTTTAAATCCACATTCTGTGTATTTCCTTGTGCGTTTTTCTCTTTCCCTCCAGTAAGTGTAACAGATGCTGTTGCCAGTGCTGTGTTCCAGACCATGCTGACAGTGTGTCACAGAAAACGGCCCAAGCTCTGCAAACAGCTCCTCAAACGCATCATGGATTACCTGACGAGTCGCAGTGCCGCCCCAGGAGTCAGGTCAGAGAGGACTCCTGTACCAGGAGCTGACATGAGATATAATGCAACAAATGGTTACTAGTAGTGATGTCCAGATCTGGATTTTTTTGCTTCTGATCCAATTGTTTTTAGGATTAGTTTTGCCGATCTGATCCGATACTGAGTTTTTACAATGAAATTTTTACTTAAATTTGGAGTCACTGTTAATAGGTTATTAACCTGTTATTTGGGCTGAATGTGGAGCCTGAACTAAAACAACTATGACACCTTTGACTCTTAATAACTTAAGTACCATTTTTGCACTTTCAAAATTCATACTGTGGCCAAATTAGAACTTTTGGCAGGCTGGTTTTGGCCCGCCGGCCGTATGTTTGCCACTGCTGTAGCGCATCTATGGACAGGTCCATCCAGGGATTATACAGGGGTGCGTTCTGTGCCATATGCTAGTGATGCGCGGATGAGTGGGTTATACTTGTGGGTCGGGTAGGGGCGAGTCAAAAGAATGTCAGTTTATTTGCGGGACGGTTTGGGTCGGGTCAGATAGTTCCACAAAAGCCCCATGGGTTGAAAAAAAAGCTGACTCACGTATCACTACCGGACCATAAAGTAAAAGTGAAACATATAGACACTTTACTAATTCCTCTAAGCCTCCTGCTGTTGTGCAGCTAATTTTCTATTTCCCTACCTTCGGAAACTTTAATTTTAGGGGGCAGGATGTTTGTCACCCCCCCATATCCAATATTCTAAAAAATGTCAGATCGGCAGCCGATACCAATCTTTAGATCGGATCAGGACATCCCTAGTCACTAGATGTAGATGTGATGGGCTTTATTTTTCTTTTAGTCCTCTCCTGGTGTTTCTGAAGGACCAGGCCTCCAGTCACCTCATGGAAACAATCATACAGCTTTCCCATAAGGCCCTTCTCCGCAACATCTATAAAAACCACCTCAAGGGTCATGTGGTGGACTTAGCCATCCATCCAATCGCCAACTTCCCCATACAAAGACTAACTGCAGCCTCAGCCAAATACAAGATGGTAAGTTAAAATGTCATCTGGTCCTACAATGCAGGATGCAAGTATGGGGCAGGATTTTATGAATAAAAAAAGATGACTGTCCGTCTGTTTTCAGTTCCTAAGGTTGTTTGATGAGCTTGTCCAGGGCGTAGAGGCCATCCTGGCCGCTGGTCACATGGGCGTCATCATCCAGCTGGCAGAAAGCTGCGCAGAAAGCGAAGAGAAGCAGGAAGAGCTGATGCGGTGTCTCCTCGGGGTAAGTCTCAGAGTAGCTTTTCTGACTGATGATGATCCACAAACGTTCCCCTTAGTGACCACTCTGGAGGGAAATGAAGATGAGGCGGTTCACATGTATAAAATGTATAAATACCTGGGTGTCTTAATTGATGACTCCCTCACTTTCAAGCCACATGTGGAAAACCATGTGAAGAAACTGAGGCTAAAGGTAAGTTTTTATTTTCGAAACAAATTGTGATTTTCATGTAATGAAAAAAAGCGGCTTGTTGCTACAGCTTTTTTTTTTTTTTCTTTTTTAAATCACTTTTGGATTATGGAGATGTTTTATACATGAATGCTTCTGCTCAATCAGGGTTTCCACGCTTCCTGGAAAACCTAGAAAATGATTGAGCAATTTTCCAGTCATGGAAAATGAGAAAAAAGGTCAGTTGTCCTGGAAACGGTTAAGTTACCCTGGAAAATTATTTATCCTCCCGCTGGCTTGTGACCTTGTGTGCTTAAACCGAGACGAAACAAAGGGAATAATTTTTCAGTGACTTACTGAATATATGTAAATATTTTTAAAGGAAGTGCAGGAGAAAAAGTAAGAAAGAGAAAGCTGAGTTGTGAATTGTCCATTTGAACATTGTAACTCCAGTTTGTCAGTCTAATGAAGCGCTTCGCTGTAATCTGTGGGTGCGTTTGCATTATTCTGTGATACATTTGTCATAATTACTTTTCATAGATAAATTACAGCCATCGACTGCACATCAAATGTCTGAGTTATAAACATAGAAACAATCTGGGTAGAAAAGAACACTTCCAAAGAATGAGGGGGAATGGACTAGTGTATGACGCGATAACTTGTCTCTGTAGCGGCTGAAAATGTCCTGGAAAATAATTTCAGGGAAAGACTGGGAACCCTGTCAATGTCTTCAGATGTTGACACTGTCTACCATGCTTCCCTGAGGTTTATTACCAACTGTAAAGCGATGTCCTGCTCTGGCCACCACAAGGATCAGCCATTGGTACATGTTTATATATAAGGCAGTACTTGGCCTCTTGCCTTTTTACATTTGTACATTAACTGAGAAGAGAAATTCTGATATATATTCCCTCCATACAAATGATCATATATTGCTTTCTGTTCCATTCGCTCAAACGGAAATGGGTCAAAAGCCTTTTTATTTTTTTAATTTAATTTTTTAGTGCTAGAGAAGTATTGCGACGGGGTAACAAAAACAAACAAGCAAAAATTCATGAGACTTAGACATTAAGCAAAACAAAGACGGGTGCATACAGAGGGCTATTTACAGGCGCGTTTGTGTGCGTGCGTGTATATATGTGTGATTATTTATGATTATTTTGTGCGGGTCGGGCATATTCAGGTGGAGACAGAAGAGGGCATGAAAACAACATTGGCAGTAATAAGTACAAGGGTCAAAGGATGTAACATGAGAAATCAGTAAAGGGTTTTAAATAACAGTATAGAAAAAAAAAAGAAAAAACAGTGAAGTCAGTACTCCCAAATACAATTATAGTGACAGTCTTAGGTTGGGTCAAAGGGCTTTTGTTTACTCTGCACCTTCTGCATGGAATAAGCTACAGAAAGACTGGAAACAGCTAATTTCTTTGAGCGCTTTTAAGTCCAAATGGAGAGTTCTTGAGGCCGACTCCATAACTTGCACTTGTTTTTCTTAATCTGCTTGTAAATGTTATTTTTACTAACTCTTTATTGTCGAATGTGTCTGTTATTTGTGTTCTGTGTAACCATGAAACTGTGTTGTATTTGCTGCTGCCTATCTTGGCCAGGACCCCTTTGCAAAAGGGGCTTTTAACCTCAATGGGATATTTCCTGGTTAAATAAAACAAAACAAAACAAAAAAAAAAGACCGACTTAGAAACACAAGAAAACTCAATATTTACATGTGTGTATTATGGTGACATTTTTTGCCACATTTCCTGCTCAGGCATTCCACTGTGCAGAGCCAGGTTCTCGACACGTCACGTGCCTCCCTCTCTTCATGTCTCTGCTGACCTATGAGGTGTACTACCACTCAGAAGCAGCAGAGGGCAGCATACACACAGAGGTAAACACCAAGCAGCCGTCAAGCCAGCACGAATATCTGTTTGGATTGTAATCACAGTCCTAACATTTAACTGTTAAAAACTAAATGCACGATGAAACGTAATGATATTGAATAGGTGTTGAAGCGCCCCATTTCCATTTCCAGATCCCGCTTTCCTCCATCTGTTACCACGGCTCCCGACTGGTCCAGGCACTGGCCAGGTTTAAAGAACGCTCCATCCTGTTGAGCAGCCTCCGCACTCTGACCCCCGCTGACCTCCTGACGCTGGCCTCCGACCCGTCAGGCAGCCACGTCCTTCAGGCTCTCATCACCACCTCCAGTGACAAAGGGAGGGGCAAAATCCTCAAGAGACTAGAGGTATGACTCAGAGGAGCATGAGCAAAATAGATCAAATTTGGCAGTTCTTCTCGGTTCAGCTGGACCGGTTTAGCTCCTTTGAAAACGTTTCATCTCCCATCCAAGAGACTTCTTCAGTCCTCAACAATGAACTGAAGAAGCCTCTTGGATGAGAGACGAAACGTTTTCAAAGGAGCTAAACCGGTCCAGCTGAACCGAGAACTACCAAGAACAACAAAGACCTGGGCAAATGAGAACCTACACAGACAGATCAAAAGTTAACGATGTCACAGCATAAGGCTTTTTACTGCGGCTGCATTTGTGTTGACTGTGACTTGTGGACTTACAGTTTCATGAATACAGTGCAAACTTTTGAGAAGAAAGTACAAAGAATTCAACTACCCGTCATGCTTTTTTCCCAAGATTTTTATTTGCACCTACTACTGTGTACTCCACTACCATTCCCCCTCAGGTCTTTGATACAGGCTCTGATCATAGCAGTATTTTTTAAGGTGTTTTGGCTCATCATGATATCAGCTCGACTCACTTTTTGTACCAGGTATTTGTTTTCCACTGCAGATACAGCATAGTTTCCTCCCTCAGTGCAGTTTGTCGTCATAGTGACACCTCGTGAAATTGCTGAGAGGTCATCTCCTATGTGACACACAGGAACATTGACAGGAAGCTGTTATCGAGTCTTGGTATCTGGCGATTTGTCACAGCAAGGAGACAAATATTGTCTCAGGATAGGCTCAATACTCTTAAGACAAAAGACAGGAGAGTTTACAAAGTACCATCTACTGTTCACTACTTGTACCTAAAAAGGCCAGTAGAGTCCGGTGAAGAGCAGCAGATGCCATTCAGAGGAAAAGCAAACTTTTAAGTGTTTCTTCTGTTTAAAGACCCCTGGAGTCCAGCAGAATTTTAGTTTAGTTTATTTTGAATATGCACCAAAAGAAAATAATCCTACTTAGTCCTTATAAATGAAACAGATTATAAGAAAACAAAAAAAACAAAAACCTATACATAAGCATGAAAACAAAGTATGACTTCATTTGCATATTTGAAAAGAGGTGGGAGGAAGTATATCTTATTAAATCCCACCCCTTCTCCACACAACAGTTTATCGTTTAGCTTCCTATCAACATTGTATATGGAAAATCACGTCCCTTGGATCAGTTAACCTCACTTATCATCTTCAGAATATTTTTTTTCTTGCCTCCTTCCTCATATTTTCTTCCACTCTTCCAGGGGCAGTATGTCCAAATGGCATGCTCCAGGTTGGGTAGTCGAGTCCTAGAGGCCATATGGAACAGCGCTTCAGTCAATCAGAGGCAAAGCATCGCACAAGAATTAGGTAATATGATCCATTTGGCTACGTAGCTAATGCAGTTATGTCGTCTTATAAAACTACTTTTATTTACTTACATATGTCTGTATTATGACTTTGCTTTTGCTATGTGTCCCTTCCTTTTAGCACCACATGAGAGCCAGCTGAGGTCTGATCAGTTTGCCCGCCACGTATGGGCCAAATGTGCCCTCTCCCACTTTGTACATAGGCGAGCCCACTGGTTAGAAATCCAAACTGGAGAATCTAAGAAGAGGAAGCTTTTCAGCGACATTCTTGATTGAGAATATACATATTTGTATCGTGTTTTATTATTTTCTATGTGTTGAATGAAAAATAAAACTCGAAAATCAAACAGTATTTGTGTGCTGAGTTTTACCCTCTGAAAAATAACATGGGCCCACAAGTATGACAGTCAGTCAGTCAGTTCTAACCAGTTTGGTATAATCGGATGTAGGTGGTAATAAGGCCTGTAGGGGGCGATAGTGGTACATTGAACCTCTGAGGATTGTTTTCCTCATGGTTTATCTGGACTGGATCAAATGTGTGAACATAAAGTCATTCAGAAAACTGTGAAGCATTGATCCAACAGCACAGCTCACATGACACATTTTATTAAATGACTGTTTCATGTGATGTCTGTTTTTCTAGTTTGTATAACTGAATATTAATATCAAAAGTAACATGATCTGGATTTAGTGGACTTCAGATGGAGAAAAACGCATGTGAGAATGACTCCGAAGATTTCTGATCTCACTGGAAAATGATTTATTTCAATGAAAACAAACAAAATCAGGCTGTTGAAGTCATTTCTTGTCTTATCAGTGAGTGCCTTGTTGTTGCAGGCCTGTTGGAAGCACAGCAGCTTAGTCACCAAGGAGAGCATTGATCATAAATTGATTAGGACAGCCTTTATCTGTGTTGATACGTCTTGGTAAAGAAGGCAGTGGGTAGCCCTGTCAGCGTGGGACAAACAACACAGAATACAGCGCCAGGAGACTACACACTTGTACTCTAAAGTGCCTTCGGAAGTGGCAGTTTATGTATGTGTTTATGTCAAGGTAATACACATGTCGAGGGCAGCAGCATTTTCACCACAATACATCACATCAGTTCTGTCAATATCAAGCTGACCTTTGAGTTTGACTCCATGCCACTCAGAAATACATAATAAACTAGACGTGCACATTTCCTGAAGGAGATGTAACCCATCTGCTTGCCTCTTGCTGGATTTGTGGACTTGTGGCTAGATGTGATGTAAAAGCAAGAAATATTACTAAAGAAGGACTGTTTATAAAGAAAGTACTGCATGTATTTGGATGAAAGCTATGTTCTACATTGCATTTGTATAAGTTATTTATTACAAAAAATGTTTGCTATAACTAACAGCACAACAGGAAAGAGAAAAAAATAAGGATCAGCTGAATTATTGACAGTGTTTTTCAAAACTTGCACTTACAAAGCACCGAAGATTGACAGCAGAAATTGTAATCTGCATGAACAATTTTGAAAAGGTTAAGGTAATGTGTGACATTTTTCACAAATGCACAACTCATGGACAGAGGTTGCAAATCGGGCATGTAATAAAATAAACTTGCACAAAAACCATGAAAAGGGGTCAAACTAATAACAGGCTGACGTTCTGGCAAGCTGCGCTCTCATTGGCTGACATTCTGTGACGCTGCACTCTCATAGGCTATCGTTCTAGGTAGCTGCACTCTCATTGGCTGATGTTCTGGGTAGTTGTGCTCTCACTGGCTGATGTAGGCTGATGAATAATAGCACATTTTTTGAGACTAGACTCCGCATTTTTGCAATGATATGTTTTGACTTATTTCCAACGCTCAGGGCTGCATTTTTTTTTTCAAAGTTTTTTGTATAATAAGTCATTATAATAATAATAAATGTCAAACAATAGTCCCCTGTGCCTTGCATTGCATGCAAGCACATGGGGAATTATTTTCAATGAAAAAGCAAACTGCACTGGTCAGTTTTTTTTTTTTTTTTTTAATTAGAATATTAACACCAAATGGTCATATTGGTTGAAGTGCAGGAAGATAACACACACACTCACACACACACACTACATTCTTGTTAAATGCAGCTTGGAATTGCTGTGATAAATACTACCTTTTCAAAACTGCTGGCAATGGGTCAGAGTTGTCTGGAGGAGTCGATTTAACACGAGGTGATTCAGCTGTATGGCAATTTCAGGCTGAAGACTGGTGTTGTGCATTATATTTGCAGGTGGTTATATTTTTGCCCTTTCACATATATAATTAGGCGGGAAAAAACATGGGAAGCAGTTTTCACTATATTATAGTATGATATATAAACTCTGTGGGATAGTATCATGTGGAATTGAATGAAGTCAGCATGCAAATGATGGTAACCTATAGATGACGCACTGTTGTCCATCTAGCAGAATGAAGGATAATTCATAGCCTAAAGGTCAAATTCCGTGAAATGTGCACAACGTAGCATGTATCTGTGGATGGAGTGGAACTGAATCCAAGGCTCCTTTTTCATGGGTCCAGGATTACGTGCTTTAGCTATGCTGTCACACGCAGAGCTTCGCCTATGAGTTTTAATGCAGCGTCACACCAAGAGAAGTGTTTTCAACTCTGATGGGTCCCCCGCTGTACTGCCTCCAAATGGGTAGTAATGCCAGTTTCACAAAACAACAAATTACAATTTTTGAAAGCATCATGTCCAGCTGTTTCCATTTAAACAATCAACAATTTTCTGCAACTGCCAAATCATTTTCAGCAACGAATGACAGGCGCTTCAGTGGTTTATCTACAAATGATAACTTCCTGTTGCTGTTGGATGTAGCCCGGCAACCTGATGAAGAAAAACAAAAACACCTAAGATAAATGTTTGTGATAAGATTGTAATACCGCAGGTTAGTGTCAATGTAGAAATGTCTGCAGAGAAACTGCACCGATCAGCCATAACATTCTGACCGAAGTGGTATTAACTCTGATTATCTCATCACCATGGGACCTGTCAGTGGGTGGGGTATATGAGGCAGCATGTAGCCCGCTGATGTGTTGGAAACAACAAAAAGGGGAAGAGTAACAGGGTTCCTGTGGGTCTTAAAAGTCTTGAATTTACAAATCTGCATTTAATACCTTAAAAAAGTCTTTAACAGGTATTCAGTTTGATATGGTAGGCCTTACCATAACCTCTTGAGACCCAGGAAAGTACAAATTTTGGCTTTTTTTTTTTTTTTTTTTTTTTTTAAATTAAATAATTTCCTTTATTGGAAACAGCACAATGCAACAGTTTTTCCAGATGCATTTTTTAAATTTTTATGGAATAATGGACAGCTTTTTTTTTTTTTTTCTTCAATAAAGCTGTGAAAGTTGTGACCCCTACAGAGGACAAAAATGCATTGCTGGGTCTCAGGAGGATAAACTTGTTTTCTGTGTTGTGTTCAAATGTGTCCAAGCTCCAAAGAAAGTAACAATAGCTACCAACCTGACAATTTATATGGAAATTAGGAACCAATTATCACTAACTTTGCAGCCCCTGGTGAGAAATGACTCAGAACAGGTTGGAATCAAGGCATTGGAGTAAATAAACGCAATATCCTAAATTGTAGGAGTCGTGCATTTTTGCCAGTATGGCTGTGAAACGGACATTAAATTCTGCTCTAAGTAGTTTTAAAACGGTCTTTAAAAAGTCTTAAATTTAACTTGTAAAAACCTGCAGGAACCCTGCATTAGGGATCTGAGCAATTTAGACAAGATCTGTGTTGTAATGGTGATGATGGTCAGAGCATCTCCACAACTGGAGGTCTTGTTGCTGGTCTGCAGTGGTTGTACTGACCAAAAATAGACTAAGGAGGGACGTCCCCGAAAGTCACTCTGAGCGTCTCCAGATCTTGTTGTTAGTTCCCAGTGTAAAGTGGTTAGTAGAGGCCTAGACTCCACCAGACCTCTGAGGATGTCCAGTGGTATCTGGACCAAGACGTTAGCGGCAGATCTCTGATGTCATAGAAGTAGAGAGGTGGGCCTCCGTGGGTCGGATTTATTTGTCCAACACCTCCTACAGATGCTGAACTGGCCTCAGACTGGGATGTCCTTGGGATGTGATTCTTGTTAGTTTTTAAATCCTTTTTTCGGTCGCTCATAGAAATACTCTGAAATTCCAAATTTCAACCTTAGTGTGTTATTGGAGGACCTAACAAGACTTTATTACTTTTGTGAGATTTTTCTAAATTTTTTGCTGTTGTAGAAAATTTTAAAGTTACCATATTTAGTTTCTTGCTCAGAAGTGGCAAAAAAGAAAAAAAAAAAATACAAGAAGTAAGAAACTAGCGCATTGACCAATGGGGATCCACAGGTTCTAGATGTGGTCGTTTTTACGCTGTTGTGTATTTGTGCATGCCGTACCGCATTTGTCCAGCAGTCACCGCCAAAACGTTCTGGCCGCAGCAACGTGATTGTAAGGCTATTGTATTCCAAAATTACTAACATCTCCCAAAACATTGCTCCTATCAACTTGTCGTTTTTGTTAGTCTCTTCCTCAACCAAAAACACGCAAGTATGACAAACTGCAGCAGTCAGCCCTTTCCGGATTTTATGTGAATCCCTGGACACACACACACGCATGCAAACAGAGGCCACTTGGCTTTTACAATATAAATACAAGAAAAAACACGTGTAATGTAAAAGGAACATGTATTTTTGAGCATTAGAACATCACTTTTAGAACATTAGACCAACATCAGTGCTGATCCAGACCCCTGTCCACATCCACATGATCCCT
>JAPQRP010050066.1:0-11328 GCA_037367295.1 Apogon hyalosoma
TACACACACACACATATATATAAAAGTGGCTGCCAGATGCTTTTGGCTCAGTAGGGTTTGCTGTTTGCTTTGCTCTCACTTATTTTAAAGCAACAAGTCCTGTTAGAACTGTTGTACCTCACATAAGAGTTTGCAATGAGAAATTGAAGGCTGCATGTGAATCAAGTCATTCTGCAAACACAGTTATACGGTGACGGATATTCAGCCATTTCATGTACATGTGTGCACAGGCACATATGCAGACGTGTGTCTCCAAACACACACCGGCATGTGAAGCATCTCCCAAAACATCAGGTGTCAAGTAAGAACTGAATATGAAATTAACAGCCAAGTTGCTAAAAATCAATATTCTATTTGGGATTATTGGTGTTTGAATGGGAACTGAATTGAAGCGGTACATGCTTTTAGTTCTCAGGGGGGCTACAATGCTGTTACAGTGTATGAATCAGAGATGTTTTTTGCAGGTAAGACCTTTTGGATGGTACATCGTTTGCTCTCAGGAGGTCAAAGATGCATCTGTGGACAATAAAAATGGTAAGTGCTTCACACATCAGATTGTCTGTGGCTGAACACTGATTCCAATCATAACATGCTGATCAGAAAGAGTCAAATTGTGAGCTCGGAGGCCCTCCACTGCCTCCTCTACTACACTGGCTGCTCTGCAATTTTCTCCACTGTACAGCAGCCTACATGCAGATTGCATAGCAACAAAGGCCCATGTCTGGCCGATGTCTGTTCCTATCGCTTGAATGCCCCTTGCACATGCATGTATGCGCGTGCATTTGTGCTCACGTGCAGCGCCGTCACCAACACCTCCTACTCCCTCCATCCCATATGCAAAGCTATGCTTGCACCTCACGCACTGCAAAACCCCAACCCCACTATCATTCCATAGTATTCATGGGTCGTCCATTCCCTCTGCCCCCTCCCCCCATGTGCACACAGCTCACTGCTTGCTCTGCCACCCCCACTTCCCTGCCTGACAACACTGCCGCCATCCCATAATATTCATGTACACGCTCCGCACACATTCATACACAGAAGTGCATTCATCTCTTTGTTGGCAGAGATGCCTGAGCAATGTGAGCGTGCTCATGCACAGCAGTCGTGTTTCTGCCCGATATGATTATTCCAGCCCTTCTCAGATTGGCAAGGCAGGTAGCCTTCAAATGCATAAAAGTAACCAACAAAATGAGGAGCATGAAAAAGGTGAGGGGTCACATTTGTGTTTCATTATGACCTTGAAGTTAATTCGTTCACAAGTGTTCAGTCACCCTAAAACAACCACCACCAACCCATGTAAGCATCAGTGGACAAAGTAAGATCAATTTAGAGCACGCCACCTCACAGTGTCTCAAAGTCTGCTGCTGCCTCCCACTATAACTATGAGGGAATGCGAGTCATCTATATGTATATGTCATCCTGAAGCTTTAACAAGCATCTCTTTAGGCTCTGCAACCTGGCTACAGTCAATCAGTACTGGACCATTTCAGCATGATAAAATGTTCACAAATGGGCGAAAGATAAAGATAAAAAAAGAGGGCAAGTTATTTACGAGAGAAGGGTGAAGGGATGAGCATAACAGAGGCGCCGGACATGACAGTGGCCACCTCATCACCATGGCGTTGCTGTGGGAGACAGCGGAAGACGTCACTTGAAGAAACAGGGGACACAAAGGAGGAATACGACATGAGAAGGACTAAAAAAGGAGGGAAGGGGGCCTAACAAGAAACCTGTCTTTGCTGATTGAGACAGAGGGAAGTGTGTGTGTGTGTGTGAATGTGTGGTACCCATTTACTCAAGTACCATGTGTCAGAGGGTTCAGGTAAATGGGCCACCAAAGCCTGGTCAGGGGACTTGTAAATGTTTGGTTTCCAGTGCCACACTGACTCATCTGATTCAACAAATGAGCAGTTTAATAAGTTTCATCAAATGTGAAGCAGAAAAAAAACCCAGTAAGTATAGGTGCAGCACCTCTCTGACAGATCTAATAAAACAGTATTATGATGTTCTATTGATACCAGTTCTGGATGTGTGGGATATTCTGTGCCATGTTATATCACAACAGAAATGAGTAAAAAAACAACTATGTACATCTTTCTTAAATGCATTTTGATAGTGTAATAAAACAGTGCAAATGAAGTGAAGTAAATAAAAACCACTTTGTCTATATGGTGAAAGTGTAGCGCTGCATATTGATCAGTGCTTCAGTAGTATAAAAAAGATAATTTCTGGGTTATCCTAAATACTGAATGACACAATTAACTTGTTTTCAATTTTATGTTACAGAAACCTGCTTTGTTATTCTTTACTGCTTTTTCCTAACCTCAGTTTAACACCCACGTCTATCCTCGAAACCCTCCTCCTCCTCTTCCTCCCACCTCGTGATTTATTTGCCTCAGTTCCAATATTTGTCGGCAGTGTGTTTTCTTCCCCTTGTCTAAATGTCACCCCTTCTTCTAAGACAATATAGAGAGAGGGAGAGAGGGAGAATGAGAGGGTAAATGCAGGGGAGATAGAGGAAGGGGAGGGGTGAACTCGTAAAAAGAGCAACAAAGTTTGGGAAAATTAAACATTAGGTAAGACACTTTCTCACATGCATATACATATATGTGAAAACAGAAGTGCTGTGTCATACTTTCTGATGTTAAGATTTAGCAGGACACAGCAGGGTACAATATTCCTGCAGAAATTTTAATTAGAGGAACAGAAAAGTTTCTCGCTGTAAAAGCACCTCACACATCAACAACAGAAGTACACACATAAACAAATATATAATCATTGTAAGGAGTTTATTAACAAATCAGCCACCAATTTTACCTCCAATGGCAAACAATCACAAAAGAACAAACACTTCAACTTTTAAAACATACACACAATATTTGATAAACTTTTTTTCCCCGAAGCCCCCTCCCTCCCTCTGCATCACTCCACACCCAGGATCACGCCTGTCCTCTCTCTCCCACCCTCACTCTGTACCTCCTTTATAACCCATCACTCCCATCTCGCTGCTCTCACTTATTCTCCCTGTTTCAACCTGGAATGGACTATGTTTTCCTGGGATGGAACGGAGGACTGAAGTTGCTGACACAATGCCAATGAGTTCTTTTGCAAAAAAAGAAAAAATGTAAGGGTTCTGGATTTTAACTTTTGTTATTTCTGGGGTAAATTTTCCTAATTTGTTCAATTAAATTGGATACCTGGACTTATTTTTAATAAGTATTGCAGTTTGTGAAACAGTCCTGTGAGCATGCTTCTGCTGTCAGCAGAAAGTTGGAGACTGGCTGCTCTGCAGAGAAAACCGATGAAGAAATTTACTGAATAAAATCTGGATAAAAACTGACTTTGATCAACGCAGTATCAAAAGGAAGGACTGGTAAGAAGTAATGTTTCTGCTGCAACTGGAGGGCAGTTAGACATTATTGTTAGGAATAAGAATATTTTATAACTATGATATATTACAGTAACTTTGACAAATATATTCTCATGCGTTCATGTCTAATTTGAGTAAAACATTTTTACTGTCTTGTAAAATTGCAAAAACATGCTTATAGAAGGTTAACATTACATTATGATGAAAGGAGTGTACACTTGATGACTATTAAAATAGATGATCTGTGACCTGTTAACTTCATGACTACAGATATGTGGGGATCGTCCCCAGAATCTGGACCAGGAACTTAAGCCAACTCCATCATACAGACAGACAGGGCACTACAGCTGTGGAGACGGGCAGCGTGCTGTCCAACAAACCAGCCTGACGCACGGAGACGGACAGACAGACAGACAGTCTGATGCCAACTGTCTCCACTGTCAATCTAACGGCACCACTCCTCCTCCTGTTGCTATGGGCAACCCACCCCACCATGGCAACCAACTGGCTGTAAGTCTAGTGTGCAGGGGAAGAAGAGAAAGAGAGAGTTTGTTTGTCATGCTATAACTTTTAAAAGATGGTGACATGTCTCTAAATCTCTTTCAGTCGCTCCCCTCTCTTTCTTTGTCTGGCTCCTGGTGACCTTTTCTCTTTTCTTGTTCTCCGCCTTCACTGTGGCTTCTCTGTCGTCTTTGCCTTGTCGTCCCTTGTTTCCATCCTCTCTAAAACTCTGGCCATCATCACCTCTTCATCCTTTTTTGCACCCTCTTGTCTCTTTTTCCTTTTCAACTCCATGCCTCTACTTAATTATGCATCCTCCCTTTTACCCTTTGCCCATTCATTTCTTGTCCAAAACCAACTCACTTTGCCAATCACCACCTTTTTGCCCCAGCTCACTAGCGAGGCTTCCTCGCTCCAGGCCTGTGTCCGGTGCTGCCCCATGTGCGCGGCTGAGGGGGCTGACCCCAGGGCAAGTGGGAGTGTGCAGGGCACGGGGGGAGGTCATGGAGTCTGTACGCAAGGCAGCCGAGATGGTCATAGAAGAGGTATGATCAGAGAGATTCAGGGCAGTGACATACAGACTCACTACTACTCTTCTGGTGTCTTTTGCTTCCCAGTACACAGAAATGTCATGTGATATTATAATTATTACCAGTGTGTGGAGTTAACACATTTTACAAAAGAGCCCCACACAGTCTTTCTGTTGTGTGTCACAGTGCCAGCACCAGTTCAGGAATCGTCGCTGGAACTGTTCAACCACCCCACGAGGGATCAATGTATTTGGCAGAGTTATGAACCAAGGTACAGTCATTACTGCTATAGTTTCATGGAGAAATACCCTGAACATTTGTCTTCACTTTGTATTGTGCTGTATTTTATAATTCAGGCACTCGTGAGGCGGCCTTTGTGCATGCTTTGTCCTCTGCAGCCGTGGCAGTGGCTGTGACCCGAGCCTGCACTCGCGGGGAGCTGGAGAGGTGTGGCTGTGACAGGAAGGTCAGGGGGGTCAGCCCTGAGGGTGAGCTCGGACATGAACATGCAAATCCACACTGAAATGTACAGAGAATTAAAGCTGGTATACTGTTGTCTGCTGTAACATCCCAGTAAGTGTATACATGCCAGGTACTGATGTCACAGCAGATATTTTCTTCATTAGTTGTTACAAACAAAACATTACACACCGGTTGTGAGCAGTAGTTTGTATTATCTATTCAATTCAGAATCCACTGAGTGAAGCCATTTGATTCACTGAACATCCTCACGTTCAGAACTTCTCAACACTAAAATGGTCTGAAGTCTGTGATATTGTATGCATTCACAGTCTACATTGTCTGCCTGTGCAGGTTTCCAGTGGTCAGGTTGCAGTGACAACCTGTCCTATGGTGTGGCTTTCTCCCAAACCTTTGTGGATGAACCGGAACGAGCCAAGGGACTGTCAGCTGGGCGGCCACTTATGAACCTCCATAACAACGAGGCTGGTCGAAAGGTTGGTTTGTGACACAATGCATTTATAAAATCAGTTTATTTTTAACTTAATCTGCATATCTGAGTAACTTGTTTCCTTCTCTGCCAAAGGCCATCCTTCACAACATGCAGGTGGAGTGTAAGTGTCATGGCGTCTCTGGCTCCTGTGAATTAAGGACCTGCTGGAAGGTCATGCCTCCATTCAGGCGTGTTGGCATTGTGCTCAAGGAACGCTTTGATGGCGCAACAGAGGTAGAAATAGAGCCACAGTCACAATTATCACACATAATGAAAACTAAGATGCATGAAAACATAATTTCCTCAACTGATGTAAAAATAAAAATGATCATTTTATTATTAAATTCATTATTAAATCATGATTTTTAATATTTTGAAAACCATTTTCAATTGAACCGCAAGCAAAATCAGCTTCATTTTCCCACGATGTTAATTGTTCATGATGTACAATAATAAAGAAGTTTCACACAATATGCTGCATTTCATTAAAAATGGAACATTTTTTCATCCTACCATTTTCATTGTCTATAAATCAAAGCTTTCCTCATAACTGAAAAAATAAAACCAACGCTGAAGCTACATAACAGTTAAACTAAGATTATTCTGTTCCTTGCAATTAAAGTAGTTATGCTCTTGTAAAACTAACTAAAGTGAAATAAAAAATAATAATTAAAAGACTAATTAAAAATAAGATCAAAACTTCCAAACTACAAGAATTCTGATCAGAATATACACATTAATGCAGCTACTTAAAAGACATCTTAAAACCTCCTCTTGAAACTCTTAAAATATGTCCAAAATGACTTTCAGCTTCACTTTGTCTCCTCTTAGGTTCGTCTGACACGTATTGGCTCAAGGACAGCCTTGCTCCCCCGTGACCCTCAGGTCAAACCCCCTGCTGCCAGGGACCTTGTCTACCTTGCACCCTCTCCAGATTTCTGTCATCTTGACCCTGATAATGGTATCCCTGGGACGGCTGGTAGGAGATGTAATGGTAAGAACACAAACACAAACAATCCAATTTATTGATTAAAAATAAAGAGCAACTTCTAAAATGGTTTCACTGTCTTGGAAATGCATCATAGGAACCTCTCGGCTGGCACCAGACGGCTGTGAGCTGGTGTGCTGTGGACCCGGGTACAGAGCGGGCCGGGCTGAGGTGGTTCAGCGCTGCTCCTGCAAGTTCTCCTGGTGTTGCTCAGTCCGCTGCCAGCAGTGCAAGAACACAGTCACTATTCACACCTGCAGAGTGTAGACGGCCCGAGCAAGACCCAACCGATCATAGAAATACTGAAACAATCCACCAGAGGGATACAAACAACACAGACAATGACACGTTTCTTCACATCTTTAACCCTAAATTCTGTCCAAAAAGCAAGATTTATTTACACGTTCTGATCCCGGAGCAGCGAATCCACAAAAATAAAAAGTAAGATTTATGACAGATTGCCATAAGTTCTCTTTAACTGATGCAACACTGCAATTCACAGTAGAGATAAACAAGGGCAGGCACAGACACGCATGCACTCTTGAACGCATGAACACACATCATACAACAGATAATCTGACACTGAGCTGACAAAGCTTTTACAGCTGAACTTAACCAGAACTAACAGGAAAACACTACAGCACTCTTTTCTTGTATGCAAACTATTTGTGTCATAGACTAGTAGGTCTCTGTACATTTACACTATTTATGTCTTTTTCTCTCTCCTGGTTTATTTATTTGTATATCTGAGTATGCTTCACTTCACTTTTTTGGCAGCAACATCTTAAACTAAAAAAAAAAACAAAAAAACTACTACTACTACTACTACTGACACCAGTGTCTGTCTTGCACTTTGTCCCTCATCCTCATGGGAATCTTTTCTGTATGTTTCTGCACATGCAGTACTTTTAGGTCTGTTCAAGACATCTAATAAATACAGTAGTTTTATCAACAGTAACAATAGCAGTGTTTCTTGTTTTATTGACCAGAAATTCCTCAGATATTGTTACACTTGAAATTCATAAAGTAAATGAAAAATGAACCCTCTGGAGTTTTTCCACTAGTGGCTCGAAAAGTGTTTTGAATGTGTTTTCATCTAGATGTAAACAAATGTGCAGTTTTTTGTAGACTTTATTCTGGGTATAACATTTACGTCATGTTATTTTTTTCCTTTTGGGATCAGCCTAAACCATCTAATCCAACCCTAACTGCAGTTTTATTTATTTTTTTCCAGGATAGAATAAAACTCCACACAATACTTCAACTGTACCCAGCTTAAATGTTCTACTTATATTTGTAGTACATGTGGCATTGTTCCTCAAGCAAACAAGACAACTGGCACTTGCTATGTAATTTAAACCATTTTATTACAAATATTCTGTGATTACAAACACCCAGAATTTTACTAGCAACATTTGTCATCTCAATCTCTATCAAGATGAAGATCTATTCAAAAATATTACAGCTGAATTTGTTATATTATCAATCACTCAAGGTTGGTAGTCTAGCAATTAAAAAAAAAAAAAAAAATCTGAATAAAATAAAAAGTCAAGTTTCAAAATGAATAACTGCTAAAATTTCCCAAAACAAAGTCACAGAATTAATACAATATACACAAAAGAGGAATAAAATATAAATTCATAAGTCACTTGGAGAAAGGACATTGGTGAAAATGCATTTGGCCTCTCTAAAGTCACCAGGGAGTTGGCAAAGAGAACTACAGACAGATACTTTTGCTTGGAGTGACAATAAATCTCATTATGCTTTCATTATTTAATTCAAAAAGGTCAGAAAAGAAAGCAAAGAAAGTACCATTTAACATTAAGTTGCCCCATTAAATGTGTAACCAATCAGTTTGATAAAAAAAAAAAACAAAAACTTAATGTTAAATGTAACCATATCCAAATTACTCTTTTAATTCTAATGAAGTCTGAGCCCAATAATAAAGGCCACAGAGGAGTTGCAAGTTAAACACAGGAGGCCACAGGCAACTGAAAATAAAAAGAAGAGGGAGCAAAAGTGATAGGCAGGGGGGGCCCGCCCCACCTTGATACTTGTAGAGAGAACACTGCAGTTTTTAAAAGCTTTCAGAAAAGGAGTTTTCTGCATTTATTGCATGCCAAGGATCTGCTTCCTCAACCTCTTTAATTTTATTGTGAAGGCACAATCAGTGTACACATTATTAGATCAACGGCACTGTACCTCCCTCCTCCTTTTGTTTTGTCCGTTTTTCTAATGGCCATTGATTGATCTTTGTGACATTTTGATTCACCCCACCTGCTCCATACATCTCAGCGTTGTTGTTCGTCTATAGCAGAACACACTTCCTCTTGGTTTTGGTCTCAGGGGGCTCCAAGGCTGCCAAAATGGCCTCATCAAACACATTCTTAAGTCCTCGCTGGTTGAAGAAGAGAAGAAGAAAGTGTGAGAATGAATATTTTAGAATATTTAGCATGTTGCATTTAGTTGAATGTAAAAATAACCATCTTACTTGTGTGAGAGCAGAGCACTCCACATATTTAACAGCCCTGAGCTCACGAGCAAGCTTCTCTCCACTTTCAGGATACAGGGGACGTTGTTTGTTCTTTGCAAGTTTCTCAATAGTATTACTGTCTTCCCTCAAGTCCACCTGAGTACCCACTAACAGGAAGGGTGTCTGAGGGCAGTGGTGAGAAATCTCAGGAACCCACTGGAAAATAAAAAGATGAAAATTAAATCAACCTTTTCACCTCACTGTCAGTGCCATCACTCAGAGACTTGTTAGTTACACTCCTTTATTAATATAAGGAAACATTTGTCTGTATCAGCTGTCAAGTTCTGAACCTGTGTTTAAAAAGCTAAGTAAATTAATTTATCATTTGATTAAATCTGTTTTAAATAAAAATGATCAGATTGATTGTTGTGCAAATTAGGGCAACGTTGAAAATAAACTGAACATTTGAGAAGCTACAGTTTTCAAAACTACTACAGCAATAAATTAAAAATTGCTTCCAATTATTTTAAATTCAAGGATTTTGGTTGTTTACTCTGAAAATAAAGTAAAATTACACACTTAAGGGGGCATGACTTTGGCAATGAAACTGGTGTTAAAATGGAAATAGTGTCAAAAACAATCACATTTGTGACTAAGCATTTAAACAACTGACCTTTTCTTTGACATTTTCAAACGATGAGGGGGAGACGACAGAGAAACATACAAGGAACACATCTGTCTGTGGATAGCTGAGAGGACGCAGCCTGTCGTAATCCTCCTGACCTGAGAGGAATGATCACAAAAGAAACAGGGACATTTTTTTTCAAGTCTTTAGAGAGCAACAGAAATGGGAATAAAAAAGAAGCATTGATCATCCTGAAAAACATGAATGTTACCAGCTGTGTCAAACAGGCCAAGTGTGTAGGGCTCCCCCCCAATCATCACTGTCACTGCATAATTGTCAAAAACCTTAATAAAACAAACACAACAAAACATTTATAATGTGCTTCAACCAATAGACAAAACAAAATGGTGCTGTTACTAATACTGGTGAAACTCTCTTTCATGTGTAGTACATTACATGATTCAGTCTTGATAATATCTTACCGTTGGCACATACTCTGAGGGAAACTTGTTGGTTGTGTAGGAGATCAATAAGCAGGTTTTTCCTACCGCACCATCCCCTACCACCACACATTTTATTGTCTGCATCTGCAAACAGAAAATAGGAAACATCATGACACAGTTAGTCAGACGTCAAGAGGGGAAGTAATGCACAAACAGTGCAAATGCCACCTTCAGATGTATAATAACACATTGGTAGTTTCATATACAACTGGAACAAAGAGAATTTTAACACATTCACAAAAAAGATCAGGACAAACTATAAGAACTATATTAAGCAGCATTTAGTAAAGTATTAAACTTTAGCACCTGCATAACATACTTAAATATTATTCAATGTAGCTTTATGCAGTGTTACAATTAAAATTAATTCTTAAAAAATAAAGTACTTCAGACTTCTACCATTTGAGATACATTTTACTTATATTTTAAATGGTTGGCTTTTAACTGATTCATTACACTGTTGTCATTGTTTTGAATGTTTAACTGCTTAATAAAACCTTAATAATCTTCGACCCTTGACAAACAAATGAAAAAAAAAATGTTGCTGCATTTAGTTGGAGATCTTCTAAATCGGACTAGACTTGTTATTACATGTGCAAACAAAGTATTAGTGATGACAGCAGTTCACTTCCGCATAGACTGCATACCACAAAACGACGACGGCCTATAGTCTCATGCAATTTAGAAGCGGATACTGAACAAGACTTCCGCTTAATAGTCAATTCATCGGATCAAATAAAGGCTGGAAACCACTTTAACACCACATGTAGCACACAGAAATTATCACCTGTATCCAAATACCATAAAGAGCTACAGCATGATTACAGTTAAGTGACTGCACAAATTCTGATTTATGAGACAAACTTAAACACTACAGTCTGCATAAACTGTCAAACAGCAGTCAGATGTATCACGCTTAAAAACTGTATGTCGATATAAACGATAAGAAAATAGTAAGTCAGCTTTAACAGCTGATTATTATGACTTTATTAACCAGATTGATGTTAGCCATCACAAAATAGAGCTGGAGAGCCAGGAAACGTCCACTTCTACACAAGAAATTAACAACAGAGGACTCACCGTGTTAACTTTGAATTATTATGAAGACTCTCCTGTGTGTGCCCCGTTGTCTAATTAAGCATAGTTGCTAAGTTCGGACAAATTTTCAACTCAACTCACCGTTTTTCTTCAGACAGGTTAGGCGTTGGTTACATCCGGGTTTGAGGGTCGAATTACTTTAAGCGCATGCGCAGAACAGACGGTCTCAGTTATCTGTAGGAACGAAACAGCGCCACCTGCTGGGCACCTATCTATCTGTCTATCTATCTATCTATCTATCTATCTATCTATCTATCTATCTATCTATCTATCTATCTATCTATC
>JAPQRP010050067.1:0-11328 GCA_037367295.1 Apogon hyalosoma
CCCAGTAAAACCCATGGAGTTGGATCAGTGACAGTGGATGGACACACTGGGTTTATGTTCAGTTCATGAGAGATTTTTCTGGAAAAGCTCACTTTGTTTTCAGTTTTCTCTGTTTTGATAGAATATCCCTCAACTTCAATCTGAGCTTTTTATGAACATCTACATGATCAGTAAATTAAATATAGGAAAATACCTGATTTACACTGGAAAAAAGCAAACTACAGAGGTTAATATTTGAATAAATGCTTAAGAAAGGTTAAAATAGAGAAAAAAAATTAATTTGGAAACTGCCACAAAAGTAGTACTGGGTCTTTATGGGTTAAAGGGGTCTTTACGCCGTGTATTGCCTCCCATTGAGAAACACTCTAATATTCCCTGCTCGGTACTTAACTGATGATTCACTTCATTTTTGCAAAAAATAAATGGATTTTGCCAAAATCACGCCGTGACAAGATAAGAGCTAATTGATAATTAACACAGCTTTGACCAAGCTGTGCACCACTTTTTTATATATATTTATTTTTCATACATACATATTTATTTTATATTTAACACACTTGATACGGTAGCTGCTTTAACAGATTTCTGCTAAACAAACTTTTGTTGTATCGTGTACAGTGACAATAAAGCTTCTTTTTTTTTTGGCCATGCTTTTTGAAAATTAACAATACAGTGCTTTATAATAAAATCAGAAGTAAAATAAATAGGCAAAATAGTTTAGGTTCCACATATATAATATTACATTTCTGCTGATTTTATCACTGTTCTGAATCAATAAACCTATAGATAAACTAAGTTTGTCAAACTCATTTAAGTTCCGGTTCCACATTCAGACCAGTATGATCTAAAGTAGGTCACTCCAGTCAAATAATAACACAATAACTTATAAATAATGACATACACATTTTCTCTTTTCTTTTAGTGCAACAGTATTTAAATTTTATGAAAATATTGACATTTACAAACTGTCCTTTCCTATCCTTTTTAAATGACAACTACAATTTTTTACACAATTTAGTGTAAAAAATAAAAAATACAGTGTGATAATGTTCACAAAAAATGTTAAATTTTAAAAAGAAAAATAGTTGCAATTTCATCAATATTCTGCCTCAGTTTATCATTTCCACATGTACATTATAATTTACAGATCACAGTGGATGTACAAATACACAAAACATTTAATAAGAGGCATAATATTATTAAAATTACACTTATTTTTCTAAAGAAGTTTCATGTTCTTATTTGTTCCTGTTATTCACATTTTTTATGAAAGGATAGTTTGTAAATGTTGACATTTTCATATAATTGAAATATTGTTGCTCTAAAAGAAAAGAGAAAAACTTGTATATGTCATTATTTATGGGTTAATCTGTTATTATTTGACTGGTGTGACCTACTTTAGATCGTATTGGTCTGAACGTGGAACCTGAACTTAAATGAGTTTGACATACTTAGTTTATCTATAGGTTTATTGATTCAGAATAGTAATAAAATGAGCAGAAAAGTAATATTTAAAGATAGAAAAGGTTTCATTTGAGCTGCAGCGACGACGTAGATCATCAATCATATGTCGCTTTTTAGCCAAATGTTTGAAGGCGAGTGTTTGTTCCGAGGCGTCTGATGTGAATAGTTTAATAGAAAAGCTTTGTGGACGCGTTGGAGACACAGACTGTGTTTAATGTGTTGTAAAGTTTGATTTTCTGTTCATTTAACCAGATTTATCACATTACAAACATCAGACACAGAAATCAAACAGGAGATAATGGATAAAATAAATGTACCATACAGTTGTGTTTCTCTGAGCAGCAGGAGGTTTGTTTTAGATTCAGGTCAGGAATATTTATGTCAGAGTTTAACCCTCACACACCTCAGATGTGTTGTTACTGAACCCTTTTTTATTTAGTTTTATTTTCCTCTTCTATAGTATCGTTTGTCATCTGTTTAATTTAATATTACAGTTTTACACTCAGTCTGAGAATGGACACATTTACCAGGAATATTAAAAAACTACAGTAAAAATCCAGTGTTTTACAGAATCTGAGGTGACTGTTTAATTTTCTTCTATCTTCAAACCTATATGCAGATGTTTTAGACTTCCACATTTTCATTCATTTGTGTGTCTTTCCGTTTCTCTTCATTCTAGTGCCTTATTTAGTCCAAACCTGTCAAACTTCAGTCCGTCTCTTCGCCTCTTTCTGTTCTTCCACCTGTTTTGACCCTGAAACACACAGTAAAACAAAACCACTGAAGAAAAGGAACATGAGCACAAACTCACAGCAGCTTTAATGAACCTGAAACAGATTCACAGCAGCATGTTTACCCGGGGTTAAAGGTGGAGTAAGCCATTTTAATCAAGTGATTTTTCAGCAGCCTCAGTAAATAACTCCTCATCAGATGTCAAAATCGGTAAAAACACTGTAAAAAATAAAGGAAAATCACCACAACGCTGCAAACAACAATAAAAACAAACAAGAGGAAGGAAAAAGTGTAAAAAAAAAAAAAAAGCCCAAACCATCTATTTTTGTTGCAAGTCAGTCACACTCACTGCTCTGTGTTTTACCCCCCCATTCCACAGGCAGGTGGGAGTGTACTGAGCATGCTCAGATGTCTATGGAAATTACAAGCTCTGTTCTATCAGCACATGTTGACATTTTTCTTATTGAGCAAATGGTTGAATTTGTATGAATATTTAAAGTAAATCATACATTAAAAACGCTCACTACAGACACACCAGGGGTTAAAGAAATCCCCAAATCCCCAAATTCAGACTCCACTTCATTTATTGTCTTCATCTATCCTTTCTGAAGAAAGTCAGAGTAATTTAGTGGCTAAAATTAAGAAATTGTAATGAATGAATTCTGCAGAACCAGATGTGTTACAGCTGGTGAGGTGGTGATGCACTTCATTTCATCGGACTTTTTAATGAATAAATCAATAAAAGCAACAATGTAATAATAAATATAACAATATGAACAACACAGAAGAACAAACCTTTCATTGCATGCAGATATTTGAAAATAAAGTCAGTAAAGCGAGCCTTCGGCCCACGTATAGAAGAGAAACTGCAACAAAAGTATCGATCTCATCACACTAGTATCGATCCGATACTCCCCTTGGTATGAACACTATCGATATTTAGATCGATACGCCCGGCTCTAGTCACCACAAACACGTCAGGGGTTCAAGGGTTTAAAAGCCAATGTTTTGTTTCTTTCATTTTTTCCTCTATTAAATGGATTTTGATAAATGCTGTAAGACTGAAGGCAGCTCAGCTCCACCCAGTGGGATGTTTGTGCAGAGTCATGTGATTCACTTCAACTCCCCGTCGTTCATCTCCGTTACATCTTCATCAACATCATCTGTAATAACTGAACATTTCTCCGCTCCGTCTTTCATTGGTCGGTTTCATCGTTCATCCTCATTTCTCTGTTTCTTTTTTTTCCCTCCATCGAGTCGACTCGAGCCAATTTAAAATCCATTTAGGGACGTGATATAAATTCACGCGGGACGCCTCGTCGACGAGGCAGAGATAAACATTTAGTGAATGAAGCGGCGTCAGCGCCGATGAAAACACGGAGCAGATGCATGATGGGAAACAGCGGTGTTGGACGTTTGAAAACACACAAACATGCAGAGCTAACGGAAGCGTCCCAGTGCAGGCGCTCTGTCGACTTGGACTGGTTTGGTCTGGATTCAGTCTGGGTCCTCTGCCACGCACGTGTCACAGGCGTTCCTCCACTCTACCCTGTTCTATTCCGTTCCGTTCCTTTCCTTTCCTTTCCTTTCCTTTCCTTTCCAGATCGTCTGTTTCTCACTCCTGGTGAATTCACAAATAAAACCGAGTGGAAGCAGAAAACATTCACAGGCTGTTTGTAGTTGGTTGGATTCATTTCAAATGTTATATGTTTCTTCTTTGGGACAACGTCTACAAAGTTTGGTCAGTTTTGAGAAATTTTGATTTTAAAATTTTTGACAAATTTTTAAATATTGGAAATGTGCCTTTATCTATAATGGTCCATATTTATATAAATTTTCAAATTTATGTCTTCTTTGGGACAATGCCTACAATGTTCACAGTTTTGAAAAATTTAGATTTTTAAATGTTGAACGAATTTTTAAATCATTGCAAATGTGCCTTTACTTCCAGTGGTCCACACTGTAGTGGTTTACAACATGTAAAGGGTTACAGATATGAATATGGGAGCTGTTGAGCCCTGATAGGAAGTCATATATGGACTTTCATTTGGGTCCGTGACCTTTGACCTTGAGTGACCTTGAACTTAAGGCCACCAATGTCTAGAGCTTCTGTAAAATTGTAATTATTATATTACATATTATATTATAAGTTGGAATCATTTCACGTTTTATATGTATCTTCCCTGGGACAACATCTACAAAATTTGTTCACAGTTTTGAGAAATTTAGATCGAACATTTAAAAATGTTCTTTTACTTACAATGATCCATATTTTAATGGTTTATAAATATAAAAGGTTAAAAATATCAATATATTTCCTGTTGATCACTGATAGAAGTCATATATGGACCCAGTGCTATTTTTATGTTAGCTCCCAAATGAATTTATCTGTCCATTTCAGCCTTTAAGGGATTTATAACCATTTATTTTAATATTATCCTCTTTAATTTGATTTTTTTCAGAGTAAATTGTGTATTTTTCTATATTTAATTCACTGATCATTTAGATGTTCATGAAATCTCAGAGAGAATTAAACTGTTATTAAAACAAAACAGAGAAAATTGAAGAAAAAGTCACTTTTTCAGTTAGCTGAACCTCATTAAGTGAACATAAACCCAGTGTGTCCGTCCACTGTCACTGATCCAACTCCATGGGTTTTGCTGTTGAATCAATGCTGTCGAAGATACTTGTTTCCATGGTAACTACGAAGCCTCTGAACGTCCAAATGGGTCATATCTGATGACCATGAAAAGTTGAAGAACTGTATTTACACCAATTATTGACATGGATTGATAGGATTAGTGGATCAACAGATATTAAACACTTCTATCAGTCGATGGTTTTGGTCGTTGGGGGATGTTTGGGTCTGTAAGGGTCTTTATTCCATGGACCTGCTCTGAATGAAGTCTGTCTTGTTTAAACTGTCCATCACACTGTGTCTCATTTCTAATCTGTCCGGCTTCATCCCTTTGTCCTTGTTTCTTGTCACATCCCATCGATCCGAAAAAAAAAAAAGAAAAAAACCAGGCACAAAAGCTTCTTCAGAATATTTTAACAGGAGCTTTTTATTGAAGTCATCTCCCGGGGAACGGTGCACCTCAGGGCAGGTTTATGTTCCTGCTGTTAAAGACCACACTGGTTCTGGTCTCATTGAAGGTTCATGTCCTATTTAAAACCACAGGGAGGAGAAAAAAGTCCTGTTTATTCACAAGTGAAAGAAACAGATGCAGCAGGGTGTTTATGCAGATACGTCATCCTTTGGTTTGGAACTGACATGAATGTGGACATCGCTATTGTCAGTACGACTAATTAACCCTTTAAGGACTCCCATTATAACAGGCTGACATTTATTTATGTTGTTTTTGTAACAGAAGTGTCTGAAAATGTCTGTTTTGCCAATTCCTTTGCACCTTTTTTCAGGAAGAACTTAACTTTCAGTATCTATCCATTTATATCATTATTATATGTGATAAAAAATAAAAGGCTTGAACTTTTATCATATTTATTATTAAAAAAACTGTAAATGTGAACAACAAAACTTTATGAGATTGTAGAAATAACCTTTCATCTATTTTCCATGTGTCTAGATCATTGTGTGTCCAAGTTCATCTGCTTCTTTTTTGTTCTATCATATCATTTGGATCTGGTTCTCTTTCTGTCTAGTTGTGGACGGAGCCCCTCATTTCACTGACAAAAACATCCATCTGATTCAAATACACAGTCAGTCAATTAATAAATAAATCAGATTTTATTCATATAGCGCAAAATTGTAACAAAAGTTATCTCATGACACTTTACATATAGAGCTGGTTGAAACCAGACTCTTTACACTGCATCTCTTTATGCCCTGGATAGATCTGCATATATATTTATATGTTAATGTACAGCTAAAATATAAGTATCAGTGAACTAAACAATATCTGTGGAAACATGCAGATAAAAACAGTGGAAAAAGGCAAAGAAAAAGTGAAACTCGACTAAAACAGACTAATAGGACACAGTGATCTAAAAGTAAAATGTTTGAACACATGGAAAATAGTAGAAAGTTTATTTGTATAATCTCAAAGTTTCATCGTGAACATTTGCAGTTGTTTTTATAATAAAGTCTGTTGTTTCATTTTTGTACTATAACAGACAGTTTTAAGCATTTATTACATATAATCATGAAAATTAATGGACAGGTATTGAAAATAGTGCTGTCAAACTATTAAAAGTTTTAATTGGATTAATCACAGGGTTGCTATGGATTAATTTAGATTAATCACGTTTAAATAGCATTCATTTTTAATCTATGTTATTGTATTAAGTTTATACCTCTTCCTGCTCCTTTTCGACCCTGCAAATTCAGACACGTACTTGAAGATAGATTCTGTCCATTTAAATGTTATTTCATTTTTGTCTTATTTTGCTTTGTTTTGTTTAATTTTATTTATTTGCATGTTCTAAATAAATAAATAAAATTTCATATTAATCGTGTTTCATTTCGCATCATCAAACAGTCACGAAAGAACACCCAGTATTCATTTTAAATGTGTCCAGTAGGTGGCAGTAGACTCGTCACCCTACGGTTCAGTATTAGTTTGTTAATGTTTGTATGTCCTCCCGTCCTGCAGGTGGCGGTCCAGGCAGCCCCCAGACCATTCTCCATGAGGAGCAGTGGAAGATGCCGGCTCTGCCAGCTCTGCTGCTGTCGATTTACGTCGTCGTCCTGCTGACCATGGCACCGCTCTCCTTCAGCCAGGCCAACACCCTCTCTGCCCTTCGGATGGGTGAGTCCACAGCCTCCACACTGAGGTTTAAGGAGGCGCTGGGATGAAAAGACGCTAAAATCTGGAAGAAATGAAGAGAGATGACATACTGTGAAGGAGGTGTGTCTGTGGTAGCAATTTCTTCCAGCCGTCTTCTCTAATGAATGTATAGGTCAGATTTGTGGGTAGTTCTTCTTGGTTCAGCTGGACTGGTTTAGCTCTTTTGAAAACATTTCGCCTCCCATCCACTTGGCTTTTATAATATCTATATTACAAAAGCCAAGTGGCCTCTGTGTGTGTGTGTGTCCGGAGATTCACACACAATTCACACAGAGCGGACGGATGCAGTTTGGCATAATTATGTATTTTTGGTCAAGGAAGACAGTAGCGAAAACAGCAAGTTGATAAGGCCGATAGTTTAGGAGATATTAGTAATAATGGAATACAATAGCCTTACAATCACATTGCTATGGCCAGAACGCTTTGGTGGTGACTGCTGGACAAATGCGGCACTGCATGCATGAATACACAACAGTATAAAAACGACCACATCTAGAACCCATGGATCCACATGGGTTGACGCGGTAGTATTTCCATATGAATTGTCACCACCTACTGGTTGTTTTTTTTATAGATACAGTTGGCAAAACGGGAACGTCCACAAACGTCACATCCAGTTAGTCACAGGGGAAAATAAACTGGTCTTTGCCATTAGCCATAACGCTGAAGAGTTGCTGTGTGCCCTTTTGCGCCGCAAAAAAAAAACCGCAAAATCACCAATTAAAGTTTTACATTTTACCAAATAATCAAATGGAACCATAAAGGAGGACAAAATGGCTTTAAGCTATCAGAAGAGAGGACGAGTTTGGCAGATTATGGACCAACAACAAAACATGTGTACGTCTGTAGTCAGCACTTCAGTTCAGGTCAGTTTAATGGATGTGAACCATTTCAAACAGGCGTGGACTATGTCAGGGGGATCAGGAATGTTAGATTAATTGTTTAAATTCTAGTGAACTTTGTGCTACATTTGTAATTCGTGTAGATTTCCTCACAGCACGTACAAAAGTACACATTCAGTACCTAAAGCAAAAGTACAGACACTTGTGTACAAAAGTCTAGTAAAAGTAGTAGTACTGATTAAAGTTCTTTACTGAGTACGGTAAATGGAAAAAAAAGTGCTGGCTCTAATGGACTCCAAGCATAAAATCAAATCTAACCATCTGAAGGACATTTCTGTTGCCTGTTTCTGTGCAAAACTAAAAGAACCTGACATCATGTTGGGCCACCAAAACACTAATTAACATTAATTCATCTATTTAACGTCAGGTACTAAAATTATGATAAGTTTAATTCATCCTGTCTATAGTAAAAGCGATCTGTTCCCTTACCAGGTGACTCCATTAAGTATCAGCAGATGTGTGAAAATGACACTTCCTTCCACTGAGTCGATCCTTGGCCCACTCTTTTAAAACGTATGGACAACAATCCAACCGCAGTGGATTTGATTTTTTAATATATCCATCCTCGTCAGAGGGCAATAGAGACTCAGAGTGCGTCATGACAACTTGTTAGCGTTAGTGAAACAAGTTGAAACTCTGCGTTTTTACATTATAGCGGATGGGGGAGAAGGACTGTTTTCCCCCTTGGCTTTCCCCGCCCCCGGCTGTGACGTCGGCTGTATCTACTGGGAAGTGACAGCCCGAACCAGGCCTTATGACGTCATGGTTGAAAGCTCAGCTCCTCCTTCCTAATGCAGATCCAGCGGTAGATTCATGAGCGGAGTTGTGTTGTATTTGCACAATACTCAAGCAAGTAGTTTCCATCTGAAATTGCATGAAAAGGCCCTTTAGGTGCTATCATTTTCTCATGGGAGGGGCCCCCGAAGCCCCTTTACATGATGTATATTCACTGTGAGTTGGGTGGTTGAGGGTCCACTAGACCTGATTGCTCAAGGGCAGAGGTGGGTAGAGTAGCCAAAAATTATACTCAAGTAAAAGTACTGTTACTTTAGAAAAATATTCCTCAAGTACAAGTAAAAAAGTACTTAATGACAAAAATTACTCAAATACTGAGTACTTCCTGAGTAACATCGTATTTCAATAATAAATAAATGAAATGTTAAAATAAAAAATACAAGGGAACATTACAGCTAGTTCCAAATCTACCTGATAATAATCATAGTTGATTGGATCCCATTAATATCTCGTCTGTTGTCATGGATACTGTGCTTGGTTTCCTAGTTACTTTGACCAGTTAGCCTAGATGTCTGTAAACAGATCTTCCCCCTCTGTCGAATATCGTTAACTCTTATTAAATAAACTGTATTCCGAACAGCGCTAGGCTCTCCACAGCCAAAACTAAGCTTTTTTCAACTCAAGTTCGAAGTTGAGTTCCTGTAGCTGAAATGTGGACTTGTTTGTGCAGACACAGATGACAGTTCACGACACAGCTGTTCTTTTTCACCGACCGTAAGGCAAAGACGGGTTGAATGTGCGTCCAGGGCTGTCCTGCGTCTTCTGTCTCGTCTAAATCCGAATCACAGGCTGTTGTTTCATCCATCGCTGACGTCCACTCCTGCGTTTGTGCTCCGGTGTGCTCACTCTGCTCCTGTGTCAAACCAAACTGTCATGTGACTACTACCTGGACACGTCTGAGTCACACGGAGCTAGTGGCTACGTCTGATTGGTTAAACACGGTCATGTGAGTTTTTGGCGGAAGTTTTTCAAACAAAACAAATGGTTCGTGCATTAAAAATGACCAAAAATAAAAGTAACGAGCGGAATGTACGCCATGGAAACGAAGTAGAAGTAGTGTTTCTTCTTCATAAATATTCTTGAGTAAAAGTAAAAAATACGTCGTATTAGAAGTACTCTTAAAAGTACAATTTATGTAAAAAGTTACTTAAGTAAATGTAATGTGTTAGCACCCACCTCTGCTCAGGGGCCTGTGATTTCTGAATTTGCTCCACTGCAGACCTGTGAACTGCTGGATGTAGGCTGACCAATGACCCATTCCGCATGACCTGAGCTGAAGAAACATTTTCGGGCTTGACTTTTTTGTGCAGTCACCCCTGCAACCAACTTTGGTCCAAGTGCACTGTTTATTTTTGCTTGTGTCCTGGAATGACAATAAAGTGATCCTTCTATGTAGGAACATTTGGAGTTGTCATTATTTCTAGGTTATTTTGTTATTATTTTCCTGGTCCGACCCACTTCTATATTTGTGACGCTGCTGGAGTATTCTGGTACAGGTCCTTGAATAGAAACCTCCTGTTTTCCTGGTGGTTTTGTTCCTCCTCTCACGGTTCTTGTCTCTGTTTGCATCTCCACTATCTCTGCTCGTTTCTTTGTTTGTCTTCTTACGAGCCCCTCGAGGCTTTGCTTCATCTCGGCTCTTTCTTCTTCCCGCCTGCTTTTCCTTCCCGTCCCATTTTGGATCATTTGTAAGTGCAAATAAACGGAGCCCAAACCGGATCGCCTTCCCTGGTGATGCGGCCCTGCTCTCTGTTGTCGCCGCCGCCACCGTCTCCACGGAGACAGATTAACTCTAATAACAGCAGAGACCGGAGGAAAGTTCAGCTCCATCCTTTTCCTGGCTGCAGATAAGAGTTTCCACATCCACGTCTCTGGTTCAAATCCCCGATGCTTTCGTATATCGCACGGCTTCGGCAAAAACGGCAGCCGCTCGCATCCATGGCAACAGGGTCGCCTGGCGATGTGTAATAGCTCACCTTTCAGTCCTCCATTAATAACAGCTGACGGCTCCACAGAGACTCATTCAGACTCAGGTTCTTTTATCGGAGTCGAGGAGCGGTGAAAATAACTGAAGTCACACATTTACCTTCACTGATGGAACGGAAGAGGAAAAGCACCGAGATTTTATTAGAACCACGACCAGTTCAGCATTAAATTAAAAATAAAAAGCAAAAACATATTACGTCCAGGTGCCCATGGGCTGAACCACCAGGTGAAGAGAACATATTCCAGATATTGTGGATGATGTCACCAGTTGGGTCCTGTTTAACCCACGAAGACCCAGAGCTACTTTTATGTCACTTCCCAAATGAGTTTTTAAAAAATATATTTAACCTTTCTTAAATGATTTATCTCAATTATGATGATATTATCATCCGTACTTGGCATTTTTTCACTGTAAATCTTGTTTTTTTCCTATATTTAATTCACTGATTATGTAGATGCTCATTAAAGCTCAGATTAAAGTTGAGCATTAACCGGTAGATGACTGACGTTATTACAGATGACACTTACAGCTGTGTTCATAAGTTTACATACCCCAGCAGAATTTGTGATTCTTTGTCCGTTTTTCACAGAATATGAATGATAATCCATAAACTGTTCTGTCACTGATGGTTAGTGGTTTG
>JAPQRP010050068.1:0-11321 GCA_037367295.1 Apogon hyalosoma
ATTACCCATCCTCTTTGTCTTGTCCTCATGTATAAACGTGATCACGTCTCACTGGATTATTCATGAATTTTAATCTACATCATTGATTCTTTATTCAGTTTGGTGAGGTGTTTGTTGACAGAGATCAGCTGTTCTTCTCTGGCCTCAGCTCTGAAGTCCAATCCTTCCCATCTAATAGAACTGGACCTAAGTGAAAACCCAGATCTGAAGGATTCAGCAGTGGAGATTCTTTGTTCTGGTCTTCAGAGTCCGAACTGTAGACTACAGATCCTGAGGTTAGTTCACTATTCATACATTTTTTTGTCAACAACCTCATCTATGGTGCAAATTGATACCAGCTAAAAGTTATTGATTATATAATATAAAGTATTTCCTTTTAAGAGAGAAAGGGGTAATGGTCCTTTATATGGATTACACAAGAGACAAAAACAAAGCAAACAAGTGATTTGAAGGTTTATTTCTCCTCAGAAACCAACTGAACAAAGAATAACTCCTATCTCTGTTTTAAAATAATCAAGTCTCACAGGTGCATGATGGTCTATATGTACCTCAAATATTTCCAACCTGGGCTGTTCATGTGTGTTTTGTTTTGTTTTTAACTTTTCAAATGCAACAGTAAATTATTTTAGTATGAATATGGTACACATGGACAATATTATGATATAAAGCCAAGAATAAAAATGTAACCAATAAAACGCTTTAATATGCATTACTCTGCAGTCTTTATTTTGTAAAATAGCATCATAGTGTTTTTTCTGATATTGAGCTGAGCTTTTGAAACCAAAATGTTAATGAATTTAATCTGCATCATGTATTCTTATTCAGACTGAGGGAGTGCATGTTGTCAGAGATCAGCTGTTCTTCTCTGGCCTCAGCGCTGAAGTCCAATCCCTCCCATCTCAAAGAATTGGATATGAGTGAATGCAAAACCTTTAAGGCTTCAGGAGTGAAGCCATTACGGGATTTACTACAGAGTCCACATTGCCAACTTCAGATTCTGAGGTCAGTTCACCGCCTGCTACCTTTATGGATTTTAATCAATAACTAAAACCAGTACATTTCCAAAACCGAGTCTGTTTTGGGTGTCACAATGTTATATAAATGCTGAAGTTAAATTGATCATGTTCATTCATCATCTGACCTTTAAATTTTACAGAATGAAAATAATAATACAGATCACACAGTGAGTTGTAAAGGAAAAACGGTTGCATCCTGTTAGACTACTAACAGAAGGCTATCATTTAAAAAAAAAAAAACAAAACTGATCAATCCATGAACCAGCAGAGGTTTCATAGAGGCTAAAGTTGGATTCTATGTGTAGCACGTCTAAAAGGAAATCATGAGAGCATAACAGAACAGAAAAAAAAAACCAGAGGAAACAGGAGGGCATGCACAGAAACATGACAGTTTGTATATTTCATCCATAGTTTCACTAAAGCTAAAGGTAAAACAGTCACATTAACTGGAATCCCGATGAGTGATGTTGAGAAGAAAGAGGACACGTCAGAGTCTACAGAGTCCAGCTGTGGGTCTATGAAGAGTGACTGGTCCAAAGATCCTCCTCTACACTCTGATCACAAACCTGGACCCTCAGAGAAAAGGTACCATCACTACTAAGACCTTTACAAACCACTTAGGACCTTTAATTCATAGCTGACAGAAAATAATGCAGAATCCTCACAGAGGTCTTAAATGGGAGCTGAATGACTGATGTCGCTTCATTCATGTTTGAGTCTCATATTTCACTCTTTCATTCCACCACTAATTGTTACTACTTCCTGTATCATGTCAGTTGATTCATATCTGACCTCCAAAGTCCACTTTAGCCACAGATGTTTCAGAGTCTTAGGCCAAATCCCAATTCACCCCTTGGCCCTCCCCCTTAACCCCTACTCCTCCATTTTGTGTGTTCACATGAAGGGGTAGGGGTGTCCTGATTCCCAGTGAGTCGCAGGGGAAAGGCTAAGGGGGAGGGCTGTGTGGCCTTCGAAACAGAGATTTTTCAGGACCGCACTACGAATGGAGGGGTAGGAGAAATCTTGCATAATTCTGTTCAAATCATTGGCAAGATGGAGGTAAATACAGCAAAAAAAAGTGCAGCAGTGTGATGAAAGAAACATGCAAATGTATGTATTTTCTTCATAAACAACTTAATCATTTGATTGACTCTTTCATACAGTTTCAATGTGTTATAGATCGCATTTCTGCAGTTTGCAGTTGATAGAACACAAAAAGATACCTGAAGCCCATGCAACAGAGATGGTTACAGCTGCTGACGGTGTGGTGAATTCTTTCAGAAACAAAGCTGTTGCATCTGTTTATAGCGGCATCGACAACTGCCAATGACGTAATCGGTCTCTTATGTTAACTATGTAAAACAACCCAGATAATTGTTGTATTTGTTTTTATTTGTACAGAAATGAACAGAACACAACTACAGCTGACACACATGAACGATGTGAGTACAGGAACAGGTTCTAATCTAACTGACCTGAGTACAGACTAAAAGGTGTTGGTTTGGATGCCTGGTGTATCGATAACCTGGTCTATATCAAACCTGTTTGGACCAGGGCCTGTCTCTGTGGAGTTCACATGTTCTCCTCATGCTGTTCAGGTTTCTTCAGGTCATTTGGTTTTACCCACTATCAAAAATATGAATGCCAGGGTAACTCTCCTTCTGGTTCTGGTTTAGACCTGGAGTCGGTCCCTGGGCATCCCCACTGCTCCTTGTTGAAGTTGGATTAATGCAGATCCTGCAGGGACAATGAAAGTGAACTTCATATCATTACCTTCAGCTGAACAAATCACATGTATGAATTCCTGTGTTTTAGCTTCACAGCCTCATGGAAACAATGAGTCGGATTTGAGTCATTTTTGTGTCATGTTTGGATCTTCTCCTAGTGTTCACATAATACGCAGTAAGCTAACATATCTTATAGTAATTATTCAAAACAAGACAGTTTTTTGAACACAGATCGAGTCATGGCTGACTTGGATAAAATCAGTGTTTGGGTGTTTGTTAAAACCATTTGAACCTCAATGAAACCAAACCTAGACTTGATCCTGAACCCTTTTGTTCCTTATCTATATGTCCTCATTCTTTGGATCTTTTCTTCCATGTTGACATAATCGGATGGTTTTCTGTCCAGTGTTAAACTGAGCATGATGATGTGTCATTTTATTGGGTTACAAGAACATGTGAGTTTGACATTGCTGGCTCTCTTCACTCACCAGATCTGTCCACTTCAGACTCAGACCTGAAGGAGGTTGAGGACAGTGTAGGGGACTGTGTGGATCGAGACCCTCATTCGAATCCTGAAGATCCAGAGAAGCAGCAGCTTGTCTGCACAGAGTTTCAGGCTGGACCGTCCAACTGGGAGGTACACCAATAGAAACGTCAACCATCTGGACAAACCACTGTCAAGTCATGAACCAGGACATGGACAAAACTAATACTGGACCTTTGTCATTTCTAGGAATTTACACCTGAAGTATCAGCTGAGTCTGGACTCACTTCATACAGGTAACGAAATGTCCAAATACACAACACCATTCAAACTATGTCATGGCTTTAAGGAGAACTCTTCAGAATCTGTCTTCACAATTCACAGTTTTAATGTGATTTATTTCATGAAAATCCAAGACATGGACTAGTATGGTCCAGAGTTCTGGAAGAGTTGTGATGAAATGAGCCAGTTCCGTACCTTTCAGTGTTAATGCTTTCAACACTCATGCTTCAGTTCATAGTGTTCATCCTGTCGCAGCTGTTACATTCACATTTAATCCACAATACAGTGTGTTCCTCTGACTTTACAAACACCACAAAAAGTCCAGTTTTATCATCATATTGTTCAGTAAGTAAAAGGCCTCATGAAGACTGTGTCTGTTATTATTTCAGAAGGACTATAAAACTATAACTAATGATTAGTGAAGTGTTAATGCAGAGTCTTGTTTTTAATCATTGAATGTTGAGACAAAGAGTGTTGATGACTGACTGAGGACATTAAACCTGCAGCCTCGACATGGACAGAGGACAGTAATAGGACTGGTCTGTGTCTCACAGGTTCAGGTGTCCTCATTCAGGTGCCTTTCATTGTACTTGGACTGGATTGGTGTTCATTGTGACTCGGGAGGCGGGGCTGATGTACAGGACCATCCAATGGGATAAGCTCCTCCTCCAGTCAGCTGGCAGGACGCCTGCAGGGCCGCTGTTCAGTATCGAGAATCCTGAGAACGCCGTTTGTCAGCTCCACCTCCCACACTGTGAGACAAAGAATGGTAAGGAACTTTAACAGCTTAACCTTGGTCCTACTGACATCTCCGAGAGGATGATGAGCTCATCACAGACACAACATGAACCAACTCCATCCTCATGTTCATCTGTGGTGAGGTTGTTGTGAATGAAAACTGAAGGCTCTGTGTTTTTGCAGATCAGCGCTCTAAAAGCTTGCCGTCTGTCGCCCACATCACTGATGATGGAATGAAGTTCATTGAGCCTCTGGAGATCACAGACACTCATGTGGTCATCAACGTCCCACATCTGTCTCAGTTTGGCCTTGTCTGGATTTTGGAGAAGATTCAAAACACAATATCTGTTGTCGGTCAGATGGTAGAATCAGTCATTCAATACATCAGATCAGTCAGTGGCCAAGTTCTGCTGTTCCTCAAACCACCAAACCCAAGAACACAAAGACAAAAACTAGACATATTACTACTGCCAGTCAACGTCAGTATTGATCAGGTAAAGATGTTTTACTCAGTACTTTGATTTCTTAGTCAGTAAAAAACTATTTGTCAAATCTACCAACAAATCATGACAAGAATAATCCATCTCATCACCACATCCTCCAACCAGGAGACAGATTAAAGGGTACCTATAGTGAATTTTTATTCCTACCGATCTCAAAAGATCATGTATCATGCTAGTGGTTATGTCAGGTAACTTATGTTGTAGCCTGTTGTCAAGTAGTAAGTCACGGCTCCGTCAATCAGACATGGTCAGAGACGTGTTTCCTTCTTCATGGGCTGTTCTAGCACCAGTACTGACCCAGACTGGTTGTACTGTCCCATTACCTGGACTGAGATGGACCAGTCACTGACACCGTGCAGCAGACACCAGTCTATGACACATTATCACCCAGTGCAGGGTTGCGTCTCTTGGACAATGGCAGAGTGCAAAGCTAACAGCTGCACAAACAACAGGCACCAACACGTACTTTCCACTCAATCTTGCTCACTGACTGCTGCTTTTCTACTCATACTTAATCACCCAGAAGCAACAATATGTCATTTTTTGGCCGGCAAAGGCTGCTCCCCATAGGTTCGGCCCATGGCTGTAATTCATGTAATAATAAGGTCCAGTGTAGCAATTACATTTTTTTTTATTTTATTTATTTATTTTACTGAATTTGTGCCTCTCTTGCTTGTAAGTAATTCACATAATGCAAATAATGTTGTAAACATGACCAGTACAGGTGCACTTTAAGAAAGTCTGTCAACAATGTAACATTTAAAGATATTAAAGCATGTGGTAGACGTTATGGATGTGAAGCTGTGAATCACTCTAAGCTTAGAAACAATTTACTGATGAGGTTAAATCAGTTGCTAATAAAATGATCCTAATGTCTCTGAAGGTGCAACAAAAACGGCATAACACCTTGTACATCGAAGTAACATCCAAATGTGAACTCATCACAGAACACAAATACATGGTTGACTGTCCTGAAGCCTGTCTGATACAACCCAAGGTGAGGACAAAGCTCACAAATTCAGCTACTCACTTTGGAAACCATCTCAAATCTATAAATTTACTGCTGGTTGCAGGAAGAAAAGTTTGACCTGAACTTTGGACCAAATTATCACCCAATGTTTGAGATCCAACTGCCAACAAACACAGAAGAAGTGACGTTAACGATCCGAGACCAAGGGAACACAAAGGTCTGGGAACGTAAAGTGGACCTGACTGGTAAGACATTTGTCCACCTGAGGACAGACTGAATCAAATGCTTCACACACACGACACAATGTCACATTATTAGCCAATGGTCCACACGGTGCAGATGGGGTTGTGGTGGAAACAGCAGGATTATAATACTGCTCTACATCATCACCACCAGATGATGGAAAGCCAAGCGCACACAACAGCAGGGCTTTACTCTTATAATCCCACATAAGACATTCTAATATAAGCAGTAATATGAGTTATGAAACACAAATCAAAAAACAGGGACTTTAAAATGGTATTTGACTCGTGTTTCATTTTTGACACACAAACACAGCTGATTTTATGTTTTGTTTGGCTGACTTCCTTTCTTTTGTAAATATGCATCAATTTCTTATATTCCAGATGAGACAATTTTGAGAAAAAGTTGAGAAGGTAAAGAATTTCCCCCTTTTCAAACTGGTGAATATCAAACCCAGCTAGACCAGGGGGTGCTCACCTTATTGTCAGAAAATTAGTTTGGATTTAGTTGATAAATCTACCCCTAACCCTTTTCTGAATAACAGGCCTTCTGACAATAGGGTGTCTCCCGGACCAGGGTCTGGTCTGTGGAGTTTGCATGTTCTCCTTCTGCTCTGCAGGTTTCTTCGGGTCATTTGGTCTTCCCCACTATCAAAATCATGTATGCTAGGTTAACTCTCCTGTCAGTGACCCTGACCGAGGTTCTGGTTTAGACCTGGAGTCGGTCCCTGGGTGTTCCCACTGCTCCTTGTTGAACTTGAATTAATGCGTTTTGGCTTTGCAGCCTTGTGGAAAACGACTCAGATTCTAGACTTTTGTCCATGTTGTTCCTCAGTACTTTGCATATGTTCATGGACTGAAGACTCTAACCGATGAAGTATTTCAGTTTAAATTTTTCCCATTAGGTGTTCAACAGTTCAGGGTCTTCATTGTGTTTCCAGATGTTCCACACATTCTCCATCATGGACCAGTGTGGACCACATCAAGCCAGTCCAGGACCAGAATTCTTCTCTTTCTTACCAGGTCTTTGGAATGTTCCACAATGTGGTTTTACGTGGTCTGGTGGAAATGTGCGTGGAGCAGGTGTTGATCCAAAACTTCATTGGACTTTTCAGCTTTAATGATCTTTGACCCCAGATCAGGACAGGCCCTGGTTCCTGGACTTTTTTGCTGGTACTGCTTTGGTTTCCACTGAGTCCTGGTCCATCCCAGATACCTCAGAGAAGTCTATGACACTTGGTGTCTATAACTCTGTATTATTGATCTGGACAAAGGTTCTCCACAGTTACACAGACCCATGTGATCTAGATGAATGCAGGATCTAGACGTACTCTGTGATAAACATGTCAATCATTAAGTAAAGATCTGAAGGGTTTGGACCAATGTTCATTTTCTCATTCATTTGTTAGTCTTTGGCCCCTTTTTATACTGAACCATCTTTTTCTTGGTGGAATGGATGAATATTTACCAGTTAAATCATGTAAAATATGTTGTGTTTATACCGTTAACAACGAAACAGGGACATTTTAACATCATCTCCTTCTGTTTTCATTTTAGTTTTCATTGTGCTCCAGCTTTGTCATGTTTGGGGTGGTATGTTTTTTTTTGTCGTGAATCATATCGATCACATAATGAAATCAACTAAATAACTTCCTGATACCAATAATATTCATTTTAAATGTGTCAAGCATAGGTTTAAATACAGAGCATTGCATTATGGGTTGTTTGATTCATTAACATTGCTTGGCTAACAGGTTTATTTAAGGTTGTAGTGATTCCTTAAAGGTTTTCTGTGCTTAAAGTGTTCAGTTTGTTCACTTTAACCTGTGGAGTTTGTGTAACACAATGTTTTGACGATGATGATTATGATGATGAAGGCAAGACAAGTTTATTTGAAGTGAAAACGACTCAGACAGAGAGGAATAACAGAAACTCTGAGCTGCTCATCCACCTTCTGAACCCAACCTGCACAAGTCTGGTGTATCTGGTATAAGTATTTTTGGTTGGTTCTCTAGAGTTTGTCAGCACCAAATGTATTAGAATCACAAAGGAAACGTAATACTTTTGAATATGAGGTTAAAGACCAGATTCCTAAAAAGTTCTGAGAATTTGTATCTTACGTTTTGTTGACTTTTCTACAATAAGACCGTTACTATTTGCTGTTTTCAGTGTGAACATACTGAGTTTGTGTCTGGACTCAACAAGTCTAGATCCAGATGTGAACTGAACCGATGTTGTCACTTTCAGGTCCTGCTGAAACTGAAGGAAATCTACCAAGGACTCAGCAGAACGTCTCACCAAAGGAGAAGTTGTCTACAGTTCAGTTTGACTTTGTTAATCATGTGTCCAATCCTGGGATAATATACAGCGAGTCGGTTATTATAGTGAATAAACCTCTGCCTTATGTCGGGTCCTGCCTCCACCACCTGGGGTTATTTCACTACAAACACCAGCTCCTTGTACATTATCCTGCTTTGTACACAAATGTTGACTGGAATGTATTCGCAAATGTGATAAATACAGGCTAGCTCTGGAAAAAATTCAGAGACCACTGCAATTTCCTCTGAAATCAGCACGTCTACATGTATGACAGCCATTCCATTATTATGTCTGTTGAATTCCTACACAAGCACACCTTATTCTACTGAATAAACACCTGATCCATGTCTTATTTAAGACAAGCCATGGAACATTGCTGGGCTTCTTGAACTTCTATGGCAGGAGGTGCATAAAGTCATCCAACAATAATGGAGGAGACACATGAACGCTGTCATTGAGAATCAGGGTTATTCCACCAAATATTGATGTCTGAACTTTTCCCAAGTTACAACATTAGTACTGTGTTGTTTAGAAATGAATATGAACTGGTTTTCTTTGCATTATTTGAGGTCTGAAAACCCCTGCATCTTTTTTGTTATTTTGTCCATGTGTCTTGTTCTGCTCTAAATAACAATATTTTAATTTAGAATTTGGGAGAAATGTTGTCTGCAGTTTAGAGAATAAAACAAAAATGCTCATTTTCAAACACATACCTATAAATTGTAAAATCAGAGAAAGCAATAATTTTGCAGTGGTCTCTTATTTTTTTCCAGAGCTGTATATTAAACCTACTTTAATTAACTACTCTGTAGATGTTCATCTTGAAAAACCTAATGAACCAGACTAATTCTGCGTTCCAGTCAACCTGTAACCTATGTTTTTCCAACCTTCTACTGGTGAAAATGCACTGGAATGGCAGTAAAATTCTTGACTTCCCTCCCGTGAACTCGTACTAAATCAATGTACACCCAGTTCCACGCTCTGATGTCACATAACCCATGAAACAACAGTGGTGGCCCCCATGGATTTGGTGTTTATGCAGATTGTTAATTAAAACAAGGTATTGCTCTAATGTTATGCATAATCAGTAGCTACTCTAGCATTAGCTAGTTTTCAGTCCATTGAGTGCAAGAATAAATTAATAATACCAAATAAGTATCCAAATATACAAATAACGTAACATAAAAGGTTTAACAGTTTCTCTTGCCTTATGTGCTGTTTTTCCTTTTCTGTTTCTCTCAAATAAGCAAAGAGCAAGCACCTATGGGATAGAAATGATTGGAAATGAGCATAAACCTTGTACGGTCCACCATGCTGGTTTGTTTACATCCAGCTACCTCAATTCCTTGCGCTCAGTTTGGCATGACTTGCCTGGAATGCTACAAAGTTGTGAATCGTGGCTTGAAGTCATGACTTATGGGCTCAAAAACCTGCCTGGAATGTAGCATAAATGTCCCCAGGTTGGTTTACATGAATTCCAGTGTGATTTAGTTCCTAATGACAGCGCAGCAGGAAAGTTAACATAAAACCATGGGAATAGAGGCTGACCACTTCCACAAAGGAGTGAAAATCTGTCACAATGCAAATTAAATGTTTCCTTTACAAGTGGAATAAAAAAATAGAATAAATATAATGACAAAACACTAAATCTAACATAAAGTAATAAATAACATGAAGAAGATCTGATGTTTGGACAAACTTCACTCATATTTGAATTGACTTTGATGTTCATCCTGGGCATAAAGCGTTGATTAATTCAACCAGAGTTTTTACACAAAACATGATCTTCTGCCTTAACATTGGGGGGGGTTTATAACCGTCTTTCAGGTTGAAACTCTTCTCCATATTCTGAACCAACTGGGGGAAGATTATTTTAACAACTTCAAGTGGCACCTCCGATATGAAGTCAAGGGCAACGTCCAGCCTATCCCAGTCCACCAGTTGGAAAAAGCAGAGAGGACAGACGTGGTGGATCTGATGGTGCAGACGTATGAGGAGTCTGGAGCTGTGGAGGTGACCAAGGCACTTTTGCAGAAGATCAGTAGGACCGATCTGGTGAAGAAGCTGAAAAACATCTGCTGAGGAACAGAAGGTGAGTCACAGGGAGAACAACGTAACATGACGATGTTTCTAGTCGGATTCCAAAGTGAATAAAACCTGCTAAGGACTCAGCAGTCGTGTCTCAACTAGCTACTTAAATGTCTCCAAAGGTTTAGTTTTAGGAGCCACTTTTTTTTTTACTATTTATATCAGTGATGTGCGTTAGAATGTACTGATGCATCTCTACGTCTTTATGCTGATGATACGATTGTGCTTTCTCTTCCAAACAGCATTGCCCTGGTCTGTGAACATCTGCAAACCTCATGTGACATCATCCAGTTCCACTTCTACAATCTCAAACTGGTATTTATATGTCAGCCGACTTTGGAACCACATTGTGGTCAGAGCAATAGTTTGTGAAACATCCTAATTGTTTTTTCTGTGGAATCTGAAAACCAATGCAGTCTTATACGTAAACATTGACAGTGTCTGAAAAGGCTATTTCAGTTTTCACACATAAAGAAGAAAATAACAGATGTTGATGTAAATACTGGGGTCATAGTCAGGCTTGGACTCTGGTAGAACTGAATGGAATTCTACTGCCTGTTTTACATCTGTGGATTTTTTTGTTTTTGTTTTTGCCCAGTGGATCCTTTTTCACTGATGTTTAAGTTTGTTTTTGTTTTTTGTTTTGTTTTCAGAATAAAGGTCATGATTAACACAACATGTAATGATTTACAGCAGATTAATGCATCACAGTTTGAAGACAAATACAGCGCATGGAACATCTTACATCCTCAACATCTGTAACATGAGCTTATTTAAACTAGGCTTACGCTGTCGGAAGTGATGGTTAGGGGTATATCCCCGAACGCCCCCAATCCTTAATGATGTCATGATGTGAGGAATCTCCAGGTCATGAACTTTCATTTACACTTGATCTGAAGTCAATCAGACAAATAGTTCCAGAGATATGAACAAAAGAGTGTTTAGTGATTTT
>JAPQRP010050069.1:0-11321 GCA_037367295.1 Apogon hyalosoma
AAGACAAGACTTTCCCTAACACTATTATATACAAGCATTATTTACACAGTTTACAAGGAATATGCAAATCTAAATGTATGACAGTGCAATTTTTATGGAGTGCAATACTGCTCGACAACATTGTGAAAAAAATTACAAGTTAAGTTACAAGTTTACCATTACAAGTTAAAATCGAAAGTAAAAGTACTCTTCACCAAAACTGTGATTATTCCATAACGGTTGGTCCTATCTGGCTTCTGCAGACTCTTGTGAATGTACTGGTGTATAACGTGTGAAGAAAGTCTAAAATGAATAAGCAGTAAACATGGAAACATGGACTTACTTTGAAAGGCAAATTGCCAACTTCCTGTTGGAGTTAGCTCAAGGGTGTCAGTGGATGATTTGTTGGGCTCGATGAGACCAACATTTTGGCATTTGTTTCATGTCCATACGATATTCCTACTGGCCACTAGGGGCGTTTTTGTGTATGTAGGTGCTGCTCCAGAGCCCATTTTGGTATGTAAGGGGTTAATTTTGGTATTTTATCAAACTGTTTGCCAGCCATGACATGTTTGCCAAATTTGGTGAGTTTTGGAGCACGAAGAGGGGGTCAAATTGCAGTTTAAAGTGGAAAAAGTGGAAAAATAAACAAATTACAATAAATCCATAACCGTACATTCAATCTCAAAAATGTTTGCACGTGAGAGTTGTGGTGAGTCCTGTGAACATATAGATGTATAACATGGGGAAAAAGTCTAAAGTGAAAAATCAGTTCCAGACTTTGCAACTTTCTGGGCTTATTAAAAAAAAAAAAACTAAGGCAGTTATCACAAAGTTACATACCACTTTTTTTGAGAAGGGTTTACTCTATCTTTTGGTGCTATTTAGAAGACAATATGACAAATGGTTTTAAAGGAGATATTTTTTAGAGATTTTATTATTTTGAAAGGCAAAATGTGAACTTCCTGTTGAAGTTAGCTAATGGATGTTGTGTATCATTTGTAGTGAATTATCAAACTAAAATTTTGGCATTGGTTCCATGTCTTTATGACATTCCTGTTGGCCACTAGGGCCATTTCCATATATATATTTTTTTTACATAGGTGGCACTAGAGAGCACATTTTGGCACTGATAGGGTTAATATTTACATTTTATAAAATTTTTTGCCAGACCTGACATGAGTGTCAAATTTGGTGAGTTTTTGAGCATGTTTAGGGGGTCAAAATCCAGTTCTAAGTGGAGGCGGCATAATAATAATAATATAAAAACAAACAAAAAACAACAGGGCCTTGCCTTTCCAGTGCCACTCACACTGGTATATGAATGCGTATGAATGTTCGGTGGTGGTCGGAGGGGCCGTTTGGCGTGAATTGGCAGCCACGCCTCTGTCAGCCCCAGGGCAGCTGCAGCTAAACATAGTTTACCATCACCAGAGGGAGCATGTGAGAGTGAATGAATAATGGCTCAATAATGTTAAGTGCTTTGGTTGCCTTGAAAAGCACTATAGAAATCTAATTCATTATTATAAAGAACCAAAAGTGCTTTTACATTATTGATGTATCATTCATTCATGCACACATTCACACTCTGGTGGTGGTAAGCTACATCTGTAGCCACAGCTGCCTGGGGCAGGCTGACAGAAGTGTGCCTGCCAATTTGTGCCAAACTGCCCCTCTGACCACCACCAAACATTTATGATAGCATTGCTACCTATCTTGAGTGTGACATTAACATGGCATGGTCATTTACATGGCAGACAATGTCAATTTGAGTGTAGAGCTTCTGAAAGAGCGTTGAAGTGAGGGGTTGTTCACTTGGCTTCAGTTTGATTTGTCAGCAGTGTATCTCAGGAATCACTTCACCTGTAACTGAATACAGGCCTGCTAATATATAAGTAACAAAATCTACCAGACAGAAAATAACCACTTAATTATGCTGTTGATAGAGTATATAAATTACATAGAGAGACTCCACACTTGTATGGAAGCTGAATTTGTTGCCAGTACTTTGACCTGAAAAAAAAAAAGTTGATGGTGTTCAAAGGATAAAAATTGTGTTGTTTTGACTGAGACAAAAAAACAGACTTTGTGCAGACAGCAAACAGACAGTACACACACAACTAGAACACTTTATACTAGTGTTCATCAACAACTGTGTGTGTGTTGGTTTCACAGGTCTCTCTGGTCTGGACTACATCAAGTGTGTGGTTGTACTGGACTGTAGCATTTACAGGTCTGATGGTTTTGGTTTTGGTCACTGTGAAAACAACGCTGATTTTGAGCTAAAGAGCTTTGGCACGCCAAACCAAAATTCCAACGCTGGAACCTCTACTAGCTAATGCTAACTGAAAGTCAACAATGCTCATGCAAAGTAAAATAAATACTATCTTACATCATTTTGATGCTAATGTAGTTCTAACAGATGCCATTAAAACTGCTTCTGTCTACTGTCCCTTAGATCACTGAAATGACTGAATACACTGGTGGTTTTGTAATATGACCCCCACATACAGTACACATACTTAAAGACATACATACTCACTTTCATACACAAACATAAAGTCCATACTAAATATGTTATGCCCACAAACACAACCCTGACAGTTGTATGTGTACATGTGTGTATGCGTGCGTGTGTGTGTGTGTTTGCTGTGCCCACCATGCCTGTTTGCTTTTCTGTCAATGGTCCTCTTTGAAAGGAGGAGTGGAACAGAGAGAGATAGAAGCAAGTGGAGGAGGGTGTAAGCAAGCAACAGAGGGGGGGAAATTAAGAGAAGTCTGGGAATTCACTCCAACAAGATAAATATTCCTGTCTTGGCGTCACAAGGCTGCCGCACTCTCTCACACATACCCTGATTACAGAGTAAATACATGTAATCTTATAAATCACCCATTGTTTGTGAGGTAGAAGGTAGAAGTGAAAGAAGCACACAGATCATACAGAGGCAGACATGTTGACTTTGGAGAAAGTGAAATGTAGGAGGTGATCGGTCATGTAAGGTTACATACACACCTCATTAGAAATGACCATCCCCTAAGCTCCAAAGCTCAGGGAATTAGATGAAACATTTGACATCATGCAACCATGGTGATGATTAATAACATCAACAGAGTGCCTAGAATAGAGATTGTGCATAAGTTAGCGACTAATATTGAACATGTGTCTGTTAAACAGTCCCAATGGTGGGCTGTGCATTTGGTACCTGGGCCTTCTGTGAGGACTTGCTCAACTTAATCCACCTCTTAATAGCACCACTATGATGTCACAATTATAGAAACCATCAATACTATACAAAAAAGCACAAAACAAAGTGTGGCATTACAGAGAGAGACATTTGGCATAATGAGGGTGAATATCATTATTACTAAAGCAAGAAACCCAGTTAAGACAATTCCAAACCTCCACACTATAACCATAACTGTGCCATGTACATCATCTGGAGCAGTTCATTATCAATATTTATCTAATGACATCATAGCCTACTTACCAGAGATGCTCATTATTTAAATACAAAATCCAACCTCCTTTCTTTGCACAGGAAAACTTGAATGTCTCTGTCATGGAGGTGATCTGTGCATTTCAGCTCCATCAATAAGTCCTTTTTCTAGCCATGGGGGCCAAGGCTGCGAGTCTCATCTGTCTAGCCATATTCCTGACATAAGTTTCTATTCTCCTGATGGCAGAGAATGTCTGTTCAACCAGCTAGCTAGTGTCAGGGTTGGCTGACCTCTCCTCACGATCAAGGTCAAGGTCTATAAGATTAACAAGAGAGGGCATCTGCATTATACAACATTAAAGCAAAACAAAACACAGACACAAATATGCATGGGCAAGTACTCATAGAGGCTCACTGATCTTGACTCAGGTAAAAATAAAATATAAAATTAAGATACCAGGACAGCAAAAATGTCAGACAATAGTCACTAGAATATGGAGCCAAAATGCTAACTTTAATGTTTGAAGTTGAAAATAAAACTTAGCATTGAAAACACACCCTGAAACTGAAAAAAGAAACATTGGCATTGAAAAAGGTGTATTGTAAAAAAAAAAAAAAAAACAACACATATTGGCATTGATACCATTTTGCTGAAGTTTAAAACACAGACATCAAATGTTATATTATTTAATTTCTATTATTTTCTTGCTTTCTGGTGTGTTTTGAATGAAAATCATATTATCTTTATTTTATATCACTGTTTTATCAATGACAGTTTATAATTTCAATGAGTTTTATTTTTTATCAGTTATTTTTTACGCTTACTGTGTTTTTCAGTTTTAACTTTCTGTCACCTTTATGGCGTGGAGGGGAGGGTTTGAGGGGAAGTGCTAGGAGGGCGCAATACTGAAAACAGCGACACTCGGCTCAGTCGGCTGGATTCCGCTGGACTGGAGACAGCGGGTGCATATTGAGGCACTGAGATGGATTTTGCAGTGGTAGCTCTGGGTGCCGTGGGTGTAAATATAAATAGAACAAACATATAACAAATAACAAACAAATTTGATGTCTGTGTTTTAAACATCAGTGAAGTGTTATCAATGCCAATACCTGTTTTGATGCCATTACAAATTTTTACAATACTCCTTTTTCAATGCCAGTGTTTCTTTTTTCAGTTTCAGGGTGTGTTTTCAATGCAAAATTTTATTTTCAACATCAAACATTAAAGTCACTATTTTGGCTCCATACTAGAAGACTTCAGTAGAAAGTTAAAAGGTTAAGAAAAAGTGCATAAAGACTTATTTAAAAAAAAACAAAAAAACAGCCGCATCAAACTGAAAAAACATCAAACTGTAACAAATATAAATAAATAAATGGTAGATTTCAGTAAAAAGGTTAATAAGTGAAGACTTATTTAAATGAGAAACATCAGCGGGAACCAAGCCATTCCTATAGTACGTGGTCTTTGACTTTAGAACTCCAAGGGCCTGATTTACTAAAGGTCTGCACGTGTAAAAACGTGCGCAAACGTGACTGCACATGCAAAAACACGTTGTGGCTTATCTACAAACAGGACGCATCTAGTGTTGCGCCTGTCAAATGGGCAAAATAGCTCACGCAACCCATTTAGCGTGTTTGCCTTGATGAATATGGGCATTTTTGCCAGAACATGCAAAATTATTGGGAGGAGTAAATGCAAATATTTATTTAGTGCACATAATGTGATTTACCAAACCTGAAACTGATAGCAGTGGTTGATTTTGTGTCTATATTTAGCGCGTCTGAAAGGCAGGTTTTAACTGGCACTGCTTTGCGCAAAAAAAGTTGTTGTAGCGAGGAGGCAGCATAGGCACCACCAAAGGCAATGCAGGGAACAAATCTTTTGTGCTCGCATCAACATTTTTGGAATGACAGAAGAAAAAATAATTGAGACATACTGCCTAAACAGCAATGCCATTTTACAACTTCTAGATGAACTAGGGGATGATTTGGGGCCAGTAACAAGGATGAGTCATGCAGTACCTTCTATGACTAAACTCCTCACAATGTTACATTTCCTTGCGTCTGGATCATTTCAGCGCACTGTTGCCATTTGTGCTGGTGTATCCCAGAGCAGTTTTTGCAGCGTACTGTCTCAAGTCCTAAATGCCATGTCAAACAGGATGGGCAAGTACATATAATTCCCATGCACTTGAGAAGCATTAAACGTAACAAAACATGGCTTTTATGGGGTTGCTGGCTTCCCCAGAGTGATAGAAGCCATAGACTGCACTCATGTGCAGCTTGTCCCCCCCTCTGACCACGAGCATATATACAGGAATCTTAAACACACACACTCTTTAAATGTACAGGTGTGCGATTCAAACGGAGTCATTACAAACGTTGTAGCAAAATATCCAGGGTCAGCGCATGACTCTTTCATCCTGAGAAATAGCGTTCTTTTTTCAAAGTTGAGAGATGGCGAATATGGAGATGACTGGATTTTGGGTAATTCAATTATATAAGTTTGCTTTGGAAAAAAAAATCCAATCCAATCCATATTTATTTATAAAGCACAAATCTGAACAACCACAGAGGTTTCCAAAGTGCTGTACAATAAAATAAATACAATAAAGCATAATAAAAGATAAAAAAAAAATACTAGGATAAAAACACAATGAGACATGATAAATAAATAGACTGTCCACCCCAGATAAAATATCCGTGCACATAAAATCAACATCCTATATGGTGTGACACAGCCAAAGAGAAGAGGACGGTTTTAAGAAGAGCTTTAAAATCAGACAGTGAGGAGGCCTGTCTGATGAGCAGCTGCAGTTCATTCCATAGTTCCCCCCCAAAAAAAAAACATGAATGAATGAAGACTTGCCGCATGTGGGACAGCCTAATGCTGCGGGAATGCATGCATAGGCCAATCTAATTGAAAGCCATTTCTCTTGAGTTATTTGAGATATATGCATTTTTGTTTTATTTTTCAAACCATAAATAAACAAAAACACCTTGATCAGACATTTATTGTAGCCCACTTCAGAGAAAGTACCAAGGCAGTAACTTAAAACTGAACATAAACAGCCACCAAAATAACAAAAAACCAAACTTTATTCCAAACAAAAATACATTTTGAAATGGAACATGCATCCCTACTTTTTTTTTTTTTTTTTTTGCATTTTCGCAGTGTGTCCAGTGCGTGAACTGCCGTTTCTTCCTGCGCTCTCCCCTCCACTTCCCGGTTCTTCAAATGAGGGACCACTGGGGTTTCATGACTCCCCAACTGCCTTCCCCACATCTTCAGTCCCTCTGGTCAGGGGACTGATGGCCATTGTCAGCCCAGATACAGTGCTGACCACCTGCCTGCTGTGCGCAACGATGGCCCAAGTGTCCCGCCTGAGCGCATGCGTCACAGAGGACACAGACCTCAGCTCCTGCGCAATGAGTTGCAACCCATCTTCAAGAGCCGCAGACTTACGTTTCTGTTCCTGCAGTAACTCAACATCAATGTCCTCAACAGCTGGACACCTTCTGGAATGTGCTGATTTGGTCTGACTTGAGTAAGATGGGGATGGACGAACCGCTGACGTAGATTCTCCATGAGCAAAAAAGACATTGTTATTTTTCAAGTTCAAATCAGAAAAGCACCTAGAATGCTGCCTCATTATGTTAGGTCCTTGCACAAAATAAATGTATCCAAAACTCTTGAACTACATGTTTATGCCTCTAGCTTCTGCTTCAGCGTATGGGGTGAAAATTGTGATTGTGTAAAATTAAACGCACACACTGCACCACGGCTGGAATATACATTTTGCTTGAGAGTTCATTGGCAAAAATACTTTTAAAAGTAAGGAAATCACGCTTTTGTATATTACACTGAACGGTAACATGACACACACTCATTGTTTATTTGGAAACTGACCAGATTATATGTATCAAATAATGCATGTTTGTGTCAATGGACCTACCTTTGTCTGCAGTTTTTGGCTCAAGAGTGTCATATCCTTGCAATCCAGTGATCTGTTCATCACAGAACAACAGCTGTAACTGCTGCTCAATTGTAGACAGGGGGTTCTCTGCAGGTCCACCACCAGTCTTATCAGCCAATGTTTCATTATAGGCTATTTTTGATTTTGTTCTCCGTCGTAGATCTTGCCATCTTTTTTGACTTCCTTGGCTGTTCCACCCACTTTACCCATCGCATTCACTTTGGCACAGATCTCCTTTCATATCGCATTCCTCCAGGTTATGTTTAGACTTCTATGCTGCAACTCGCTTAAATGTTTATTTGCCTCTTCCACCAATACCTCCAGTTCTGAGGCTTCGAATTTCATTTTGCGCTTCCGGGGACACTGTCCTTCCACATTCTCCACTATGCACGCAAAGCGCATTGCGCACACAAAATCCTCATTTAAATAGGGGGGTCTCCAAGTGCCTGATTTACTAAAGGTTTGTAAAAACGTGCGTAAACTTGAATGCACACGCAAAAACGTGTTGCGGCTTATTTACTGGCAGGACGCACTGAGGGTTGCGCCTGTCAAATGAGCAAAACAGCTCACGCAACCCATTTAGCATGCTTGCCTTGATGAATATGCAGTTATGGGCACGTCTGTCAGAACACACAAAATTATTGGGAGGAGTAGATGCAAATATTTATTTAGCACAAGCAGTGTGATTTACCAAACCTGAAACTGATTGCAGTGGCTAATTTTGCGTCTATATTTAGTGCGTCTGAAAGGCAGGTTTTAACTGGCACAGCTTTGTGAAAACTGGCTGCAGTTGTAGCGAGGAGGCGGCATAGGCCCAACCAAAGGCAACGCAGGGAATGAATCTGTTCAGATCACGTCAACATTTTTGGAATACAGAAGAATAAAAATAAATAAAAATTGAGACATATGCACCCCCCACTTTAGGCCAGGACCCGACTTCTGAGAGGCGACTCTTTCTCTCTCTTTCTCTCTATCTGTCTCTCACAGGGGAGACCGAACAGGACGGGTTCTAGCGCTGCACACACACACACACACACATACACGCACACACACGCACACGCACACACACACACACACACACACACACACACACACACACACAGCACTGTCAATGGTGTTGTGACTAGACTCCTGAACCTTCTATATAAGCACTGATGTGGAGGGTTTTCTCTCATGCCCACGGGCTTAAAAGTTTACAGTTACTATACAGAGCGACATACAGAGAGAAGCTATTTATTTCACTAATAACACGCTTCACCACTGATAAACAACAAAAGAGAAATACCTATCCACCCCTCTGTGTGGAAAAAGAGCAACTTCATATTCATGAGTACTAGCGTATCACAGAGTTTTTATTACAGCGTACTGTCTCCATGACGACAACCAGTAATGCATGCAAAATCCATCCAAGACTTTGCGCCTGTCGTCATTTGTGCAGGCAATCTTAGTTGATCACCAGTAACACGCTAGTCAATAGTACACGCATGTTTTTAGCGCGAACAAGCATGTTCGCCGTTATTTGTAATCTTAGTACATCAGGCCCTAAGTCTTCTCCCCAAAGGCATGTATTGGAACTCACTCACATGGGGATGGGAGTCATCTGTTAAGATGGACTGAGTACTTCGCTGTAGCTGTCTGGTGCATACCGACTCCAGACTCAGCTGTGACTCCCCAATCACTTGACTAGGCCACCTGATTATCTGGTTGAGTGAGTTCCGTTCTTTGAGAAACAAATGTTCAAACCATGATACAAGAGAAAAAGCTAAAACAGATTCAATAAAGCTTGATGAAAGAGTGTCATCATTTTCTCATTATAAAAGTGGGATAGCTTCCTCAAACTATCTGCTGATGTCCCTTTATACATACAGCCTCACAGTTTTGTTTAAAATTCAGCTTGGAATCAATAGTAGTCCCAAGATATTTATAGGATTGCACTTTCCCATTTTATAATTACTGAATCAAGTGCATTGATATGTTTCCTAAAGTCAGTGGTCACATCCTTTGCTTTTAGGGCGTTAAGTTGTAGGTATAAATCTTCACACCATTTTACTGTCAACAATATGGTCATGACTATTTTCATTCTGTTGAAGCAGACTTACAATCACAGTCATCAGCATACTTCAAGATGAAGTGATCTTTAAAATTACTTTGACACATATTTGTGTCCAAGATTAATAATAATGGCGAAAGAACACACCCTTGTGTCACGATGTCTGGCTTTTCTGGAAAAGTCCACCTTGAAAATGGATTTTTAAGCATGTACAAGACCAAAACATTTTCCTCTCCTCCATCAGCCATTGTGGGCGTAAAAAATTCTAAATCAAATGTATTAATAGTTCAGTTAAATTGGGGAGTGTAAGATGGTGTGCTGGTAAGAGGACGCATGAATGTGGCTCACTCTGAGATCCCTGAGAGAATCCTCATGAAGACAGTTGAAAATACTGTTATTTCCCGATACAAATCTTGGGAGAAACTGAAGAGACTATGCCATCTAAAAATCAGAAACTTGGGCAGCTATTGTTTAAAGTGGCAGTACAAACCAACATGGTTAGCTCCGCTGCTAACAACACCACTAGAGCTACTGCTAATAGGACTACCGCTAGTGCTGCAGATCCGACTCTTGCTCCAGATGGGGATGAGAGAGAAACCATTGCTGCGTCTACAAATAGTGAAATACTCATGGCAAGTTACTTGCTTAAAGAAGATTTTGTGAAAAATCCAATGACATGCTAGAAGCTATTAACAGCATTAAGGGAGATGTAATGTTGCACTCAAAGAGAATCGGGGAAGCTGAAGAGAGACTCTCCCAGACAAAAGAAGATCTTGTCACTCTCCAGGAAAAAGTTAAACTAGATCAAATGATGGATTAGCTGAGGGATAAGATGAATAAGATCGATGCAGGCACTCTAATCTGAGACTTACTGGTCTCCCCAAAAAGACTGAAGGTTCCGATCTCTGTAAATTCCTGGAGGATTGGCTTCCAAAAGCACTGGGTGATGCATTTGCCATGGCTCCAATCATCGAACAGGCACACAGGATAGGTCAAGTTAACCCAAGCAAGCATGTCCAGGACAGTTATCATGACATTTTTGAACTACAGAGACTGTGCGATGACACAGAGCAGTGAGCAAAATGAAAGAGGTGAAATATGGATATCAGCATGTGAGCATCTACCCAGATCGGTCAGCTGAGACTCCGGGCCATGAATATTTGATACGGCATACTCTACCCGGCTCTACTGAGGGTGCTCTAATGTCTTTTGAACAATTTGTGGATAAATATAATTGGCCAAGGAAACACTTTTTAAAATACTCACAAATAAGGAATTCCATAATTACACAAATTAAATCTATATAACCTTCTCTATCCACAACTGAAAGTATCACAAAGAACCATCATCATAACAAAGGTCTTCTGTCAAAGTTTTATGATGCACTGTTGGCAGGTATAGTACTAAGGAGAAATCTCTGCCTCAGTTATCTGCTTGGAAAAATGATCGTCAAACAGAAATCTCTGTAAAGGATTGGTAGAGGCCCTATCTTACAGCTCAAACACAAACAATTAACACCAGGTTCAGACTATTATAGTACATATGGTTATGGAGAACATATGCCACCCCCGTAAAACTACACCGTAACATTCCTGACATTTGTACTAAGCGTAATAGGGAAATAGGCACTTGGTTTCATTTTACGTGGGGCCGCAAAAAACTTCAGAATTTTTGGAAAGAGACTCTTAAACTCATTTCTAGATTAATAGAATTGTGTTACCCCTGTGGATGCAAAATTGTGTATTTTGCACATCTTCCCTGACCAGTTTCAAGTACTCGTACTCGTACTCGTCTTCATCCACTTATCCGGGTCCGGGTCGCGGGGGCAGCAGCCTCAGCAGTGAAGCCCAGACTTCCCTCTCCAGCCACTTCCACCAG
>JAPQRP010050070.1:0-11321 GCA_037367295.1 Apogon hyalosoma
CTATTTAGGGTCCAAATACACAAATAAATGAACCAAAGACTAATAAAAGTGGGTTTAGCAAAATATGACCCCTTTAATCCACTTTTACTGTTTTAAAAAAAAGCCAAAAACTATCTCAATTGAGTGGAAAAAAAAAAGGCTTTGAATGTTGCTGTTTCCGTAAACATTTTCCAATGTGAAACTTCAGTATGTGCAGTTGCTTGACAGTTCTTTAGCCAGACGTGACTTGAATACCTCTCAGCATAGTGACACTCCAGTGGTCTTAGAGGACAAAAGACTTAAGCATTTATTCCTTGCATGTGTTTTCAGGCTGTATAAAATATAAACAGTGATGCAGATTTTGTCTAAGCATGTGTTTTCAGACTGGACAGGGTTTAGCCATGTAATTAACACCTATTTGTAATGATCACTGATCAGCTTCTATCACAGGTGAACTGTTCTAGTCCATGTGTTAATATAATTATACCCAAATGAAACAATGGTAGGTTAATCTGTATTTATGTTTTGTTTTTTTTTTTTATTTCAGCTGAGAGGAGGGAACTGCAATAGAAAGGGATGTAATTTTATGTTTTGGTGCTCTCCCTCATTTTGACATTTGATTTTTATGTACATTTTGTATTTACAAAACCAAGTAAAGTTGTTAATTTGTTGGTCATGATTTCAGTTTATGAGGGATGTGCACAAATAGGGGCAGATGTATGTTTTACTTCATAGAGATGTAGAACTAATGGCAATGCGTGTTTATGCATGTGTGTGTGTATGTGTTGTATAAAATTAAGTGGTTTACTTTTGAATCACCTACTCCCCATTTTCTTCCTCATTATTAATAATTTTGTTGGTTTGGGTGGTCACATGTTAATGACTTTTACAGACCACACTGCAGATAGCCAGGCACAGGCCAAATGTAAAACACGTCTGCAAAACATTGTCCAGGACAGTTAAATTATCATCAAAAAGACCCATGTAATCAGTGTCGGCAGCCCACTGAATACCCTCGACATGTTCCTGTTATGATTAGTGTCCTGACTCAACCCTCAGCAGTGTTTCTAGATGAAATGAGTCACACCACAGTATTTAAATATTGAAGGAGTGGCAGCAAAAAATAAGGTCAGCTGCTCTCCACTGTAAACTCCCAAACATCAATAAGGAAGAATCTGCTCTTTATATTTTTCTGTGCCAGTAGTAATTATTGGTAGCGAAGGAGACACTATCACAATAACACTGGGGACATAAACTCAAGAAACACATCTGTGCAGAGATTTATCTACAGCTCTATGTTGGTTGTGTGCCATCTGTTAGTTTTATGATGTCAGAATGAATAAGTTAAGCAGATATTTGAATATGTTAGTCATCCAGTTGAGCAACAGAAGTGTGGTGTAGAGATCAGAGGTGATGTTGTACAGGGATGTCGAACTCGTGTGTTCAGGGGCCACATCGAGCCCAGTTTGACTTCAAAAATAAGAGCATAATAACCTATAAATAATGTCAACTCCAAATTTGTCTCTTTGTTTTGGTGTAAAATAAATAAATAAATAAATAGCAAAACCATTATGAAAATGTTTACTATTACCAACTATCCTTACACAAAAAATGTGACTATTCAGAAATGTCTTGAGAAAAAGAAGTGCAATTTTAACAGTATTATGCCTCAGTTTATCATTTACACATGCACATTAGAATGTACAGATCACAATGGATCTACAAAGGCACAAAACACTGAGTAACGGGCATGTGGAACTTGAAATATTGCATTTAACTTTATGATCAAAACAACTTAAGACTAAGGCTACATTCAGACTGCAGCCAAATGTGGCCCAAATCTGATTTTTTTTGCCCATATGTGACCTGTGTCCAATCTATTAAAGACAGTTTGAACTGCACAAATTAGATTTTTTTCAAATCTGACCCAGGCCACTTTCATATGTGGTTTTAAATCCAATATGCAGCTGATATTTTGCAATGCGACTTCAGTCTGAACAGCCAGGTCGCATTTATCCAACCTTTATGTCGTTGAAATGCGACAAACGTCACAATTCTGTGTCCCAGAAGGAGGAAGGGGAGGAAAAACATCTGTAAACACAGTGCGTACCTTCATGGTCACGTATTATGTCAGAACCTTTTTTGCACATGCGGGTCACTTCAGGGTTGCATTCAGTTCATATTCAAAACTGATAAAAGTTGCATTTAATGTGTAATATGAACGAGCACAAAACAAAATTTCACCAAAAAATCTGAATTGTGCATCAAGGTCTGCTGCCTGAATGTAGCCTAAGTGACACCTTTGACTGTCAGTGTCTTCTACTTTGCAAATTCATGCTGTGGGCTGATTGAGCCCATCAGAGGGCCGGTTTTGGCCCGCAGGCCGCACGTTTGACACCCCTGATGTAGCATTTCACATTTTACTGGGGTTAGACGGTGCATTCAGTGAAACATCAGAATTGAAGACATAGTGGTGCTTGACTCACAGGGACTTGATGGTTTTTTATCATTTGAGTGACCAAGTCCTGTGTCCTCTTGAGTTTTGAGACTCAATAAAAAGAGGAAAGATATGAGCAGGGTCTATTATACATCTGCAAACAGTTCCCAGAACAGAGGGATGTAGTTAAAAGTGCAGTGACACATTAAAAGGATTTCAGTGACATAAACTCTGACCACAGACACTTAGTGGGTTCAGTGAATGTTTAGTAAACCTTGAAGAATCAGGGTATAAATCATGTTTGTAAAGTAGGTGATCCAAGTGAATGTTTTTTTTTTTTTAAACACAGTACCACAGATATCAGACCTGTCACTTGAAGATTTATAATAATCTGCTCTTTTCAATGTTTCACGTTTTCATCATTGGGACAATGCTTTATTGTTGGCTGCACAGACAAATGGAGGCAGACTTTTGCAGACTTTATGCATTCATGTGGCATGGCTTTGGCTCTTCCTCCATTCTGATTGGTTAGTGACAGCATTGGAGATTGACTGTTAAATCAGTCTGACCAATTATTTGCATCAATAGAACATTTAACAAACTACTGATATCAGCAGAACTGGGCTGTGATAGAGGCGGAAAGCTGATATGAGACTGAGTGGAAAAATTAAATATATGCTTTGTTTGACATTCAGTTCCACATTCAGTGATTAATTACATGTACCTCAGCTGGATGTTCGTCATCCAGATGAAGGCATGTAGGTATTTAACACTTTGACATCTTCATCTCAATAATTATGTAGTTTCCAATCAAATCATTTTTAGACATTGTTAGTAATAAAATGGTTGTTAAATCTGAAAATTTATTTTGAAATCTTTTATTGTCATTCTTTAAGTAGCCTTGTTTTCAGTCATTACTGCAAAATTTCACATTGACTGGTACTAAGTTGCCAGTCGTACAGTTCACTGTGTTTATTCTTTAACCCCGAATGTATCTGTGGTGAGCATTCTGAATGTATGATTTATTTGAAATATTCACAAAAATCCAATCATTTGCTCAACAGGAAAATTTTCAAAACATGCTGAGAGAATTGACCTTGTGTTTTCCATTGACATCTGAGCATGCTCAGTACACCTATAGTGCCTGTGTAATGGTTGGGGGGGTGGGGGCAGTGAGTGAGACCGACTCACTTTTTTTTCCCCGCTGTTTTGCTTGTCATTTTTTGTTTTTAGTGTTGTTTACAGTGTTGTGATGATTTTTCTTCTTCTTTTTTTTTTTTTTTACTGTGTTTTTACTAGTTTTGACCGTGTAACTGCTTTTTGGAGTTTAACCAGGTGTCAAAAACCAGCTGGACTACATTAGAAAAAAAGAGCCTCAAAACAAAAACTACTGGGCCAAAACTCAAATCCTTGTTGTTCAGTGTGTTCCAGTTCAGAGGTCATGTTCAACATCCTAAATCTCTTATTGATGTACATTCTGAGTGCATTATTTAGTCAAAATGTGTCAAACTTCAGCTCCTCCTTTTGTCTTTTTCTGTTATTCCACCTGTTTTGACCCTAAAACACACAGTAAAAGCAAAACCACTGAAGAAAAGGAACACAAGCACATAACTCACAGCAGCACGTTTACCTGGTATCATGTCTCATGGTTAAAGGATTAACCATATGACCAAAGTTCAGATCTTTATTTTTGTGCATCTAGAACTGGAAAGTGTTGCCCGTTATCCTTTTTTATTTTCTTTTTTGTCTTGAATTTGCACAAAGGTTGTAAGTCATTTGAAATACAACACAAATAGGTCATTTGTATAAACTGTTTATCAAATGGACCTAAACAGTGCTGTTTGGTGGAGACCTCTGATCGGCTCAGGGTTCCATTCTCCATTTCAGTGGTTTGTTTTCTTTCTCTGTCAGTGTTGAAGGTCTGGAGGTTTGTGTCTGATGTCCTGTTTTTCTTACTGTTTACAGGTGGGAAATGGTGGCTGCTGGAGAACGGTGTCCTCAACATCACCAGCATCGAGTTCGCAGACCGGGGGAAGTATACCTGCATGGCATCCAATGTCCATGGTACCTCCAACTGCACCGTGACGCTGCGTGTGGTCTTCACCAACGGGGATATGGGCGTTTACTACATGGTGGTCTGCCTGGTCACCTTCACCATCATCATGGCTCTGAACGTCACACGCCTGTGCATGATGAGCAGCCACCTGAAGAAGACGGAGAAAGCCATCAACGAGTTCTTCCGCACCGAGGGCGCCGAGAAGCTCCAAAAGGCCTTTGAGATCGCCAAGCGGATCCCCATCATCACCTCAGCCAAGACACTGGAGCTGGCCAAGGTGACGCAGTTCAAGACCATGGAGTTTGCACGTTACATCGAGGAGCTGGCGCGTAGCATCCCGCTGCCGCCGCTCATCATGAACTGCCGCACCTTCATGGAGGAGATCCTGGAGGTGGTAGGGGTCGAGGAGATGAGGCACACTTTCGTCAGACAAGCACCGGAGGGACGGCGTGAGGTGGCGGGCCAGGTGGCCGCCATCGGAGCCAGAGACGTTTTTACCATTCTGCAGGAGAGGGAGAGGGAGCGGGAACGAAGCCGGGACCGAGAGAGGGAGCGCAGCGACTCGCCCACAGCCGACTCAGACAACTCATCTGTCCACGAGCAGCCGCAGCACATCGCCATCCAGGTGTCAGTCCACCCACCGCTCGCCATCGGAGGATACTGTAACATAGAAGCCCCAAACCAGCAGGAAGCCATAACCTCCTCACCTCCGCCATCGGCTCTGAATCACGAGGAGCAAAGTAAACCCAAGGGGGAGCAGACGACCGAACTCGCAGCTGCTGAACAACTGGCAGCCAATAAGACCCCCCCTCCCTGCCAGGTGTTCTACGAGAGCCATGTGTGATGACAAACAGCCCAACGACCAGTCAACTGCTATGCATTCTCACTTGAAGATGAATAAACAACAGGTCCACCACACCTTTGTACTTCACATTTTGACATTGAGTTCTCTTTTCTGAATAGAACAATCTCTTTAAAGCGTTTTAGCCTCAGTGGAGAGTAAACCACATGGTCTTTCACTTTGGGCTTTTCATGCTTGAATGTACACGGGAGGGGAATCAGTACCACAGAGGGCTGCAGGAACGACTCCTACCCCACTGAGGGGAAAGAGCGTTTGGATCTTCAGGTTCCCTCCTCTGGAAGTCAGTGACAGTAGCAGTAACACCTCATCCAGGAGCTGATCCTGAAAACATCAGGTTTTATTTGTTGACGCTGTTTTCAACAGTAACAATCAAGTTTTCTTATGACAATTCAGGCAGTTTTCTGCATAAATCTGTCTATAGCAGTGACAGTGAAAATTGGGTGTATTGACCAGGTCCTGGATGGAGGCTGAGAGGATAGAGGTAAGCATGTGACCTCATGCACAGTGGAAAACACTGAAGTCATGTGACCACAGCCTAAAGCTGGTCTTTTAGCTTTGGGTTACATTCCGGCCTAGGGGTTAACCAAGACCCACGTAATGTGCTCTCTGTCCCCTTCCAACTCCCAAGCACAACGCCAGACCAAAACTACAGTCCAAATGTTTATCTTTTTTAACAACTCAAAAAAAGGTTCAGGAAGGGCTCAGGCAAAACAACAAACAAAACCACCTTCAAAGACAAACTACCACTACCACCCTCCCCTACCAGAAAATTAGGACTGTTTCACAAAATTACTATTTATAAACTATTACAAACACAAACTTACAACACGATTTCTGGTGATCAACAAAACACACAGGAATCTCTGTTGGGAGCTGGCAGAGAGCAGAGAGCGTTAGCTGCTGTATCCAGGGCCGTCTTTAAAGGCGGGTCCATCTGGCACCACCAGTCAGCAGCTTCCTGCAAAAAGGCAAAAGAAAACACAGCCCCCCTACAGGGCTGGAGGAGAACACAACATCAGAAAATATACACAGATCAACATACATTATGACCCTGGGTCATAACATTTGGTGATAGAATTCCCACTTGAAAACAAAAGTGGTTTTCATGGGGAACATAAATGCCATATAGGTTATGTTCCTCAAAAATCTAAAAACTGATGGAAGAAATGAGTCACTTTGAACTTATCTAACAATATTAGAGGTTAAAAACAGAAACTGGCTGCATGAATACAGATGATTTTTGGGTTTTTTTGGTAATTTAGTTTTCATTTGCTTACGCTGACCTCAGACATGCTAACTGCCAATGTGTACGTCATCAGTAGACGAGTTGGAAAATCCCACTGGCTTCTTGTGGAGGGAAGTGGAGCGATGCTAACTTCCAGGTTCGCCTTCAAACCCACGTCATCCCTGCAGCACTTTGTCTACACTAATGTAATAATAAGCAAAGAATTGTACATGGACATTTTGTGTCTTGAGGTTTTCATAGCTCATACTCTTATTTACAAACTGACTCACTCTCAAGAGGCGATAGCCTTCCAGTTTTTAGTTTCTTACAAGGTTTTTACTTAAGAAAATCTGCCTCAAGCTGCTCTTCATGCCATTTTTGTGACCGTGAAAAGCTAAGCTTCCTTGGTTCACTCAAGAATTTACATCCAGCTACCGGTAGAGCTGACGGGTCCGCTATTATTGTACCACCGCTCTGCTTACAAAGCGACGCACGGACTGAAAAATGGAAAAAAACATTTAAGCTCGGTCACAGTTTCATGATTGTACAGCCTACTGCGTTTCTACTAAAATAAGCCAGGTCAACCTGTCTGTACAGTTCAGCTCTGAATGGGTCTCACACACCTCGGCATAGAGTTTCTGTCTTCTTTTTCAGACTATCATTATATTATTCCCCATTTGTGCTGTGGTTTTGTTTCTTGTAGTTGATGCTTTTTTCCCCTTTGTTGTTTTTTTTTTTCACTTCCTCTGTTGTACTGTTTTTTTTTAGTTTCTTCCTCATCCTGATTCCAGTATTGCTCTTGCAGAGGATTTGTCGTGCAGTTGTGTCGCCGCTGCATGTCGAAGTGGACACTAGAGGGGTTGGACATGTTTCTCTGGGACTAAAAGGACTCGTTTTCTCGTCTTTACTTTGCTTGGCTGACGCTCCGGTCGGTGGCGTCTGCTCAGATACAAACTGGATGCTGTTCTGCTTTCACTGGTGCTCTTGAGATGCCTCTTTTGTAGTGGAATAAAATGGAAGTGCTGTGTATGAAAGCGCTGTGTGATTACGTCTAAAGGTGGAAATGACAGAGTGAAGGGAAAACCGCTCCAACTAGCGCCGCACAGTTTTGTTTCCGTGGTAGGTGTGGGTTAATAACGCACTCTAAGGCTCCCGCTTTTCACTGCAGCCGTCGCCATGGTTACGAGGCTGAATCTTGCAAAGTGACACAAAGGTGATGGAGGAAATGGATCGGCTGACAGAGCTGGAAACCTTCAGCCATCTGTCCCCGAGCACGAAGCAGTGGGAGGAGGAACGGGACTCCAAATGTAAACGCTGTCGTAGATTTGAGTCCGTCCCAAACACGAGACCAGAGTATGGATTCAAAAAAAGCAGACAAAAGAGGCAGTGGAGAGTATCCAGATAGGATACAGGGAGCGGTTACGTAACAGGAAGAATGACAGGAACATCAGTGACACATGCACTTAAGGCCCCGGCGTCTCCATTTACTGTTGAACACTGAACAGACGCTTCATAAAGGCGACGCATTCAGACCGTTCATGTACCGTCAGTCCACCAGGGGGCAGCACCACGAGATTCAGGAGCACATTTACTGCAGCCAGGCAGCCCCTGAGTTCCACTGAGAGGCCAGAGGTGTCAGACCCATTTAGTTTAGGGTCCACATTAAGACCAACATGATCTGGACTAAAATTACAACATAATAACCTATAAATAGTGAAAACTCCAAATGGTCTTTTTTGTTTTAGCACAAAAAATAGCATTAAATTATGAAAATATGTACATCTACAAACTGTCCAAACAACAAAAGATGTGAATAACCTGAAAAAAATGAAATTTCTCAAGAGAAATAAGTGTATTTTTAACAATATTATTTCTAAAATGATCATTTATACAAGTGCATTATAGATCGGAGCTACAAATCCACAAAACATTTAGTAATGTTATTAAAATTGTACTTAATTTTCTTGAAAGAAAAAACCTGAAATGACCAAAGATTTCAGGTTCATGTTTGAAAAAGTTAAATTACAGTATGAAAGTGTTTACGTCAACAAAGTTTGCTTAAAAATGTGAATAACATGAACAACCTGAAATTTCTTAAGAAAAATAAGTGCAATTTTAAATACAGAAAACATTTACATTATCAAAAAAAAGGTTAAAAAAAAAAAATGTAGTAACAGGAAGAATATTGTTAAAATTGTTCTTAATTTTCTTTAGTCATTTCAGGTTTTTTTCTTGAGAGATTTCAAGTTCATGTTTAAAAAAGTAAAATTACATTATGAAAGTGTTTACAACTACAAAGTTTGCTTAAAAATGTGAATAAAATGAACTTGAAATTTCTTTAGAAAAATAAGTGCAATTTTAAATACAGAAAATATTTAGTAACAGGCAAAATATTTTTAAAATTACACTTCTCATACATTTGAGGTTATTCACATTTTGTGGGAAATGAGTTTGTAAATGTCAACATTTTTTATGGAATTTTACTTTTTACATTAAAAAAAGAAAAATTTGGAGCTGCCATTGTTTCTAGGTTATTCTGATAGTATTTTACTGGTTGAGCTACTTTAGATCGTAGTGGTCTGTATGTGGAACCGGAACTAAAAGTTTTTACCACCCCTGACTGTTCATATCTTAAGTGTAATTTTTGCATTTCATAAATTCATCCCACGGGCCGGATTGGACCCTTTGGCGGCCGCTTTAGGCCCACGGGCCACATGTTTGACACCTGTGTACTGTGCAGAGATGTTGCACTGCAGGATGCGTCTGTAGTGACGCAGTTCACTTCCTGTCTCCTGATTGGACAATTCAATCAAATGACACTAATAAGGACTAAGAACCTGAAGTTGAAGTTGATAGTGTGTCAGCCTGAAAAGATGAGGTGTGTTTCCAGGAATATACGTCCACAACCTGGCCAAAAGAATCACAGTATCTACCACGTTTCATTAAACGTAGGCGAGTTACAGCCACACTGTGACAGACGGGGAAAAAAGTGAGTTTTCTGAGATTAAAGTCAGGAGGAAAAAATCACATTTCAGCAAAATTCTGAGATTAAAGTCAGAATTTTTTTTTCTCAGAACAAAATATATATCGGACCTTATTTTTTCCCAGTGGCCCCAATCCTCTTCTGTAGTCACAAAGGTTTTTCATGTTGCTATTATTTTTAGACCGATTACTTAATTCTGAAAATAACGAAGGAAGCTGGAAATCCTTATCCTTAAAATATCCTTAACAGATCTTTGAAACTAATCTGGCTACATTTAAGGTACATACATTTAAAAGTCATCATCAGAATCCTGTTCCTTAGTATTTTCCCTGTTTGGCAGTGGGCCCGCAGGATGATGGGAAAAAAACTGCAAAAATTGGGCAGTTTTGACACTAATGTTGTAGTGGTAGTTTAACCCTGTACTACGCAAACTATTTTTTAACTGGTAATTTGAGCTTATTGTAATAGTTTGCTTTATTTTCCCATTCCTTTCTTCCTCCGTTAGAGCTGGAGACTGTTCATGAGTCCGACAGCAGCTACATTTTAATGTCAACTACCATGCCCCCCTCATCCCAATTTCAAAAAAAAAAAAAAAAATCAGAAAAAAATCTAATTTCAGCCCCTCCAAAATCACATTTCAGCAAAAAAAGAAAAAAAAGACTTAAACATTCAGACCTGCAGTGGGATCGTAGATGCCATACGTGACTTGTGAAAAAGGCTTTGGATTTCATTAAATCGATCACGTCAACACAAAACACCGACACTCCCAGTGCAACTTGAATCTTTTTTCCTTTTAATTTAAAACAAAATTTAATCTTTACATATTTTATTTTTAAATGTACAATCAAACAATCCATGTAATCATACATAAAATTCTTCATAGTAATGCACAACTCTATCGACACTACCCATAAATAAAAAAACAAACCGAAAAAAACAAAACAAAAAAAGGAAAAAACATCGAGATCAGTATGAAATACGACGTTAGGCAACACCTTCGGTTAACAAAGACGACACTCCTCCCCCTGTCGACCCACAGTGGGACAGTCAAGTGGGACTGCCAAGGAAACGAGTCCACAGGATGAAGCCACCCACACCCACTCCCACTTAGACACACACACACTTCTGCAGCCGTTCCACAGGTAAGGTGCAGATGTTCGTCCCCACTCGGCTTCAGGTCCCTTTGGCATCAGCACAAAAAAAGGTACAAATTTAAAAGACAGAAAAAGCAGGTGATTCAATCTGAATTTAAAGATGCTTTTGTTTTAACCTTTATTTAACCAGATAAAGGTTCAAAAAATTAAAAAAAAACAGGTAAGAACAAGCCTTTCAGTCTGCTTGTGAATTTAAAGGTTTTTTTTAACCATTATTTAACCAAATAAAAAAAAAAAAAAACCTGGGCAGAGCATGGGCGTTTCAATCTGAATTCAGATTTATTTTTAACCTTTATTCAACCAGATAAATGTTAAAAAAAAAAAGTTAAATTTTTAAAAAAGCAGATGTTTCAGTATTTGTGAATTCAAAGATGTTTTTTTTTTTACCTTTATTTAACCAGATAAAGGTTTAAAAAAAAAAAAAAAGGAAAAGCAGGTGATTCAATCTGTGAATTTAAAGATGTTTGTTTTTAACCTTTATTTAACCAGATAAAGGTTAAAAAACATTACAAAATTTTAAAAAAGCAGGGAAGAGCAAGTGTTTCAATCTGAATTTGGAGATTTTTTTTAACCCTTATTTAACCAGATAAAGGGTTTTCTTTTTAAATTTTAAAATAAATTTAAA
>JAPQRP010050071.1:0-11319 GCA_037367295.1 Apogon hyalosoma
CAGCTCTGAAATTCAACTACTATGAGCTGTTTTTGTTGGTATCATTATATTTGTCCAAACAAATGGACCTTTAATTGGACCAGACATTAAAATAAACAAGAAATCGAACAAAACAAGGCTGATCTAACACTTTTTTCCACAACTGTAGAACCCCGTATCTTAACAGTTTCTTTTTTGACCAGTTACAACCCTGTCCATTTCATTTTTCAAGCACAGGAAACAATAGTACAGTAACGCATTGCAATTAGAAGAAATGATCTTGTAGACATGCAATACTCTAAATTACGTCTTTCAAAAATCTCTCCCATGCTCCAGACAGTATGGAATATGGCTTTTATGTTTCTTGGTCTGAGACAAGGAAATATGAATGTTTCTTAGTGAGGATGGCATTAATATTAGTTTGTTGATGCTCTGCAGACACCTCAGATGTTATGCGCCGTGGTTCTACCAGATCACCACAGATTTTGTTGTGATTTATGAGATTTAGGGATGGGAATCGAGAACCGGCTCCCAGTGGCTCAACTCCTTGGAATAGTTCGCCTGCCTGCTTAACGATTCTACTTATCGACCGACATGCATGATGACGTCACACGCACGCTGCATTGTTTTGGTTCAGAATGTAGCCAACATGACGTCGGAGCAGAAATGCTCCAAAGCCTGGCTATATTTCAGATGACACCAGGGCCACTTGTAACACTGTCAAAGCTTCCATTTCCTCAAAGGGGGAAATCCCTCCAATATGGGAAAACATTTGTCCACAGAATGAAATCAATTTGCAGGAATGTCGTGTATTCGATACGCTACTTAGCGACACTTGTGAATCTAGCGACAGAGCGAACACCGGGGCCAGTTCTAGGGGATGTGACAAATGTCCTATTATTTGTGCATGCTGTAAATGTTATATTTTCTGTGCAGAGATGGAAATATAAAAGACAGTTGATGCAAACACACCCGTTTGTACTCTTTTATTCCCTCAACCGATAAAAATCGATAAGGAATCGGATCGATAAGCAAAATCGATAATGGAATCAGAATCGTTAAATTCTTATCGATTCCCATCCCTAGAGAGTGCATAATTTTTTTCCCCCCCTGATTGCAATATGCTTGCAAAAGTGGTCTTACTCGTGTATGTATCAGTGAAAACATTTCCCCAGATAGATGTGCGGGGCTGCTTGGGTGGCCCCCGTGGGATCTGATCTCCTAACCCTACCATGAGACACCATATTGACACAGAATACACAGTGTGCTAAACACAATACATCACCCATTGGCCTCTCGCTCACCCATGTTCTGCACCAACTTTCTTTAGTTTCTACACGGCCCGTGACGAAGGCAAAGACATGAAGTATTTCAGAAAGAACTACGTAATCTAACATCAATCAACAATATATGAATTTCTCTTGATTGCTACACTCCCAGTCTGCCTATGGTTGAACTGGTGGAATGAATTGCGCCGTTTTAGAAGCCCGAGTCTGTAAAACTTCACAGAACACGTCCTCGTATGACATGTCTTGAGATGTTTGGTTCCTACGTTTTGTTTCTCAGACTCGGTGCGGGTGCAAAAACTGTTATTACAGGCATGCGTAATATGATACGTGCAGAAATGAACACCATTATGTGTTAAATAATAACCTAAAATGTCAAGCATCATATGTTTTCCTTATGCCTCTGACAAAAGCTCGACAATGGGTGTGATTTTGTCCTTTTGTCATGCTTCTATCTAGAGTATCATGGCTGGTTTGGAGAGTATCACAGCTCAGCCACTGTAAAATGAGCTAAGTGGAGCAGCCAACATGGATGATGAGCTATCGCTTATTGCCCAAGAGCACAAGGATTGCTCCTAAACAGATCATATGGACATTATGCTACAAAAGTAACCGTACACCATCTCACTGATTTAGCACACAAGTTTCTTCCTATTACATTTTTAATGGTGCGCCTATTGTCAGTCATTTTCTGTTAACAGCAACCCACTTGTAATGATATAAGATGGCTATTTATGGGATGTAGTTGGACGGCTAACAACGGTGTCAAATCGCTGACTTTTATGTGTATTCCACTTGTGCTTCACCTTACGAGTGATTGTACTGTATATTTATATTCATACAAAAACAGATTCAACAATATCTTTGAGTATACACCTTTGGAAATATTTATTACATGAAATGTGATTTTCTTTATTTTAGCTCAACATAATCCTTTTTTTTTTTTTTCAACTTTGTTTTTTTATTAAACACCGCCACAGAAAAATATATGCTCTAGTTGTTACATTTGTTTTTGTTTGTTTACTTTCTGTTTATTCATAAAACGATGACAATGTAGAAGACAACGTTCTTATATATACATTAATTGCTTTAGGATTGATTGATTGATTATGTCTTAATTTATACATTTTGATTGTTGTCATTAATTTAACCCTTGAAAGACTAGAACTATTTTTGCGTTGACTTCCATATACTTTCTCTATGTTTAACTTTTCCTAAGTGATCTATCTCTATCTATTATAAAATAATCCTCTGCAATTTGTATTTGAGGGAAAAATCTGCTTTTTTTTTTTTTTTTTTTACATTTAATCTAACAACCATAGATGTTCATAAAAACTCAGAGTGAATTCAGGTTGTATCTGTACAGAGAAAACTGCAGCATAAGTGACTTTTATTAGTTAAATATTTCATTAACTGAAAATTAAAAACAATTTACCACCGCTGTGATTCCTCACACTATATGGGTTTATTAACAAGTCAATGTTGCAGAAGATGATGGCGTTTCCATGTTCACTGCTGAGCCTCTGAACATCTAAATGGGCTATATCTGATTTGATGGGTCATAAAAACTGCATTTCACCCAAATTATTTTAATGTATTGACAGGATTAGTGGTTGAAATGTCATTAATGTAGGACTATTTAGGTCTCTGAGGGTTAAATGCACCTGATTTCTTTATGTACTTTGCCTCATATTTGCACAATTATGAGGCTTTACAAATTCCATTTATGTCGCTACTTAAGCTGTATATAGAATTGTAGAATATTGCAACCTCTTTTCTTTTATCACACTTAGAAAAAATGTGAGTTCTTTCCCAGAAAATAAAGCTGCATGTAGTTTCTGATAAGGAGCTTAGTGCAGCATTGTCCAATTGTGCCACCGATAATTTCGGTTAGCATGAGGCCCCTGAGGAGGGACACAACCTGCTTTTCTTCAAATATGCAATTAGACCACATTTGTATGAAAATGACTACGTTCACAACAGCCAATGCAACAATGAGGTTTAAGTCAACCTTAAATAATTACACTTCATACCTTCAAGGTAATAATGCAGCTTTGATTGCATTTTCTGTGGGTTTCTTTCATGGAATAATTTACCATAATGCACCGCCCTTTCTGAGCACACATTAATTGCAACATCATTATGAGTTTCACAGCTTGGTTTTATAAACACTTAAGGTTTTTATTGCCTTTTTCTCTGTTACAGTAAAACCCTTACAGAACCCTAAGCCAATACAAATTACACACATAAATGATAACAATATACATGAATATGGATTTTAGCTAACAAAGCTGGTCACCAGTACCACAAGATTAAACTAGAGGGAACACTGAACTCAAGTGATTACCGTGTGATTTTTCAAAATGCAGCTATCAGTGTAAAATTACTCAGGGACAGTATTGAGTAGCAGTGGTGCTCCTCAGGGGACTGTTTTGGCTCCATTCCTGTTTGTACGGTTCAGTGTACTCTACAACTACTGCTACTACGGGTATATCCAAAAATACTACGAGACACTGCTATCGTGGTGTGTAGCAGGAATGGACGTTAAAGGGGCGTATGAATCTCATCTCAAATTTGCAAACCCCCAGTGATAGCTTAACACTCAACAGAAATACTCAAAATTCAAAGTTATTGGAGTTTTAATTGTTATTGGAGGACATAAGACTTTATTACTTTGGTGATTTTTTTTCCAAATGTTTTTATTATGTAGAAAATCAGGGTCAGTGAAGTTACCATATTTGGTTCCTTACCCCTAAGTGGCAATAAATAAATAAATCCAAGAAGTTAGTATAAAAAAATACAAGAAATACTCATCTAAGGTGAAAGGAATATGTATTTTAGAACATTAGAACATCACTTTTAGAACATTAGACCAACATGTGTGCTGGTCCAGACCCCTGTCCACATCCACATGACCCCTTTGAACATCATTCCTTACATTAGTACCATTACTTCATGGTACCGAACACAACAGGTCCACTCACTGTCCATGCAGAGGTGGACCTTCCAGACCCTGGAGACCACACTGGACCTGAAATTGTTACCTCACTGTAACTGTTGCTGTCACTGTCTTGTAACGTGTGCGGAAATGACCAAAAATAGTCACTTGCCTGATAAAGGGCTAATTATCCTTAATCCGTTAGTCTTTCCGTGCTTACGCACCTGAATCATTTCCCCCACAGTGCGCAACTTTGAAGATGACTCCATCATAAACACAGTCCGCTTGTTTACATAACAAACCCAAACGTCGCTCAGGCCTTTTCGGAAATTTTGCCACGAAGTGCATTGTAGGAAGCGAAAGCGGTTTCTCACAGATTTGGCAAGAAAACGAGCCAGATCGCTACAACGTAAACTTATACAGTCCACCAGAGTTGTTTTAAAGAATGAGTCTAGTCCTTGGATGGAGGTAAAGGTGACACTGGGTTCAACACTCACCAAGAGATGGCGAAACTGCTGCTGCGTGGAATTCCCACAGCGCACTTTGCAGCAAAATTTCCGAAAAGGCCCGAGTGACATTTCGGTTTGTTATGTAAACAAGTGGACAGTGTTCATGATGGAGTCATCTTTGAAGTGGTTCACCGTGAGGGAAGTGACTCAGGTGCATAAACACGGGAAGACTAATGGATTAGTGATAATTAGGGTTTAAGAAATTTGAAAAAAACAAAAATTGTGATGAAAGTCATTCGCTGCTTTAAATGGGGTTGAGGTTTCTTTTATAAGTCAAAGCGTCCTCTTAACCCTGTCAGCATTCATTGGGTAGACAGTGAAATGATGCCGACATACAAATATCTTAGGAAAAAGGCATAAATCCAGGCACTCACTTGGTTGGAAAAATCAGAAATTGTAAAAAGCCTTTATATCATGAGGGCCTGTGGATGAATTCGTTGGGGCTGGACTAAAAAACACAGCGACGCATGTCGGCGTACATGCGTGTCAGCATGCACCTTCTTTAGGGCGCTTCCCCCTGAAGAAGGCGCATGCCAACACGCACTGGTGTGTTTTTAACTCCAGCCCCAGTGAAGTCATCCACAGGCCCTCATGATATAAAGGCTTTTTACAATTTCAAATTTTTCCAACCAAGTGAGTGCCTGGATTTTTGTCTTTTTCCTATTGTTCATGCCCTCTCCATGAGCACCTTTGGTTTGTTCAATACCAGTAGCCCCCTGTGATTTTTTTTTTTTTTTTTTGTCTTGTTGGGTACAAATATATCTTAGTTCTTATTGTGCATTTGAACTGGTCACTGAACACAAATACACTGTACTAAAAGGGACGGTATTTGTTGTTTTTCTTGCCTTTATCCATAGTATCGCACACGTTTTACCAGTTTGTAGTGGAGAGTGTGTTTTTCTACGCTACATTCGGGTAGAGACAACATGTAAAACAAAGATGCAAGGCAGCTGAAAAAATGGGGGGGGGGTAATGGAGAAATACACATTGAATAAGGTAGAGGACATCATGGACAATTCAGAACAGAAGCAGCTAAGAGGACGAAACATTTAAATATATTCATTCATACTCAACAGAGCTAAAATGAAGTTCACCAGTCGGGTTTTATACTTATTAAAATCAGTATTAAAAGTCAAAAGAGGGATGTTTTATTCCTTATTTCTGCATCATCTCCAAGATGTGTCAACTTTTGTCGCTCACCAAGTGTCCAACCCTTTCTCCCAGAAATAAATGCAATTTCATCATGCTATTTTTTTAACCCAAAAAGGGAGAGTAATTCAGTTTTCATTTCTGCTTTACAGACACACAGTAGTGAAGAAGAATGAGTCATGTTGCATTTCAGTGGAACGCAAATAATTGCGACACATCAAACGGGTAGAGAACTTCCCCGTTTGCAAAATGATACAGACATACCCTGATTCTACTGGTTCAAATAAGAATAAAAATGAGTTTCACTTGACTTTGTTAGCTTTGATATGCAGGCATGAGAAAAGAAAAAAAATTTGCATCTGAGGAGGTCAAAGACAGGACAGTCTGTATTTGCATGTGACGTGTGGACGTCTTTTATGTGAACTGTTTTAGCTTAGACTGCGCTCTTTGTTTGCATTTAGTTTCCTTCCTGTACTGTTGATTTCAGTTAGTTTTACCATGTACCATTTATGATTGAGGAGTTACGGTGGCCCTAAAAGCACAGATTCATGCAAACTAAGAATATTTTACAAACGGAGTAATTATTTGAGAGAAAAAGACATCGACGGGTAGAAGTCGTCCCAACAGGTAAAACAGGTAAATAGCCCGTCAGCTAATGGCTGAGCTGGTCGCAGGCACTCATCTGCTGCTACAGGCTAATATGGCGAAAGAAGAGACGAAACTGAGACCAAAAGAAGAGGGACCGGTTCTTTCCACTATTTGAATAAAGTGGTAGATCAGGTACTGTAGTTTAACAGCTGCCAGCCTTTAAGTTGATATTCTCATCTCCAAACTCAGATCTTCTACCCTTATGTTGAGCTTTGAGCCATTTTACATAAACAACCGGTCAATCAAGTTTTTCCCCTTAAATTCAGGAACGCTGGCTTTATATCAGACCTGGGCATTGTACAGCCCGATACGTGACCCTGGCACGCAACCAATGCAACGGCACTGCTTTTATTTTGAAGGATTTGCTCAAATTAACATTTTTTTGCATGTATTTTCCAGACTTAGCATAAGGTTTATGCACTGGTTGGTTTGTTGGTCAGAAAAAGAGATTCAGAAAGACTGATTCAGAATCCAGAGTTTTTAACAAGACATGGACTGTAAGTATTTCTTCACTGAAGTCAGAGGTGAAGAAAAGGAAAAGGAGCTGAGATATGCAAACAAAGGTGGATGGATTTATTGTTTTCCATGTAAAGTTAACGTGGAGCTGGTTTTGTACATTTTTGAAAATGTTTTTGTGAATATTCATTAAATAGCTGTATTCTGTGCTCCACATTTTCATTGCACTGTTTCCTGTACTGTTTTTATAGAGCTATATACTGAGCAGAGCTGCAGGTGGATTGATCCGGACCTTAACAACTGTCAAAGTTTCTCATGTGGCCCCATAAGAAAATTAATTGCCCGCCTGTGCTATATATGATCAAAAATAACATCTTACAAAATCAATATTAAGAAAAATAAATCTGTGACAATCTCCATGTAAACATCTGCACAGGCTATAGCTGTGTGATGTAGTGATAAAATTATATTGTGCACGACGGGGGTTCCCAAAATGGGGTACGTGAAAATGTTTTAGGAAAAATAAATAATTAAATAAGTCATCATGTACTAAATATAAAATAAATAATGAGAATTAATGCTGAAATATAAAACACAATAAATACATTCATATAATAGTTTTATTGTCAGTCATCTTGTTTAAACTTTGGTAACATTTTAAGAACATTTAGATTTTATATTATTCAAAATTAGTTTATTTGAGTTGCTAAGTAATAATTTTTTTGTTGATGAAAGGTTCGCTTATTAATTAATGACCAATTTATTTATTTTTCTTATCAATGAAAGAGGGCACTTTTTAGTTTACAATTTGCACCAGACTTTCATTTTCTTTTTTTAATCCAATACCTTTCACTGTGCACACACTATTTCTTCACTTTATCATTTAACTTTATTGAATTGCATTCATCTCATTGTTATTTTTATTATATGACTGCACATTATAAATGCTGTTCGGTTAATGTCGTAGCTCTAGTGAATATAGAACCAAAGGAAAAAAAAAAGATAATATATAAAGAGCTGCTGAACTGATTTTCATTGTTTCTGTAACAGTGACAGTAAAAATCTATTATGTTCTATTCTATACTGGTTAACTTTGTTAGTGTACAGTCACGCTTTATTACATATTAAAAAACTGGTTAAAATCTTAATTTGCATAGCGTAATATTAATCCCTCTATGTTGTATGTCTGTCATTACTGGTCTTTTAATTCTTGGAACAAACAATAACATCAGCCTGTTTCATGACACAGCTCCACTTTTTCTTTTTCTTTTTTTTTTTTTTTTTTTTTGATAAATACTAAAATCATTTCAATTTCTGTGTCTTAGGGTGGATTTGAAAAGCCCAAAAATGTACCATTTATATACTTTTCCAAACTTTATTTCTTGATCTTGATGCAACGGAATGGAGAATTCGTTAGAACATACGAAAACGTGCCGCGGTGCTGGGAGAATCTGACTGCACTTACACTACATGGATGACGTGAGAAACTATAATATCCTGAAGGTAGACTGCAAAAAGCACATATTGAATACATTGTCCTATACATTTCTGTGTTTAATGCAGGCTATAAATATGTCAACCTGGTGAAAAGCGAGGATTCATTGCCATGGTTGCAATGGAAACAAATAAAGGAATATCGGTTACGAACTGCCCTCAGCATCCATTGACATTTGTCTATTAATTCGAACTTACATTTAAAATATGCAATCATTCTTAAGTATACATGATGAATTACGCATATCTACTTAAATCTGTAATAAGATTTTAAACGCAGCCTGATTCAGCTGCATTTGTCTGGCTGCTAAAGATCCAGTTAACTGTTCACTTTTTGTAGTTTTATCACTTTTAATAGTTTTATTATGTGTGCGCACGATTAAAAAAAAAATTAGGCACAACCAATGCCAACTAAGCTCTATTTAACTACAGTCACTTGTTTATTAGTAGGGTGACCAGGTGCTCACGAGCCACATGTGGGACAAGAAGCGTGGGACAATGTGGGACGCGTAACCGTAATGCAGAAACAAAGTCTACATTTTTAAACAATGTCCATCAACTCATTAAAATACTCTGAGATTCAAAATTTCAGCCTTAGTGTGTTATTGGACATCGTCATCTACCTCCTTCTCAGTTGGCTTGACAACAGTCTCCCTTTTCTCGGCATAAAACATGCAATAAAACAACTGTTATAAGGTCATTAACTGACAAAAATCACTCATATTCTCTATTTACAGCTTCTAAATTTCTATAAAATCTCTCTGAATCACTGTATAATGTTAAAAAAACAACATGCTTCTTGAGCTCACTGAAGCACGGGATTGGCTCCATATTTAATGTTTGTGGAAATTACCAAAAATAGTCACTTGCCCTATAAAGGGTTCATGTCCAGCTTATAAATATGAATAAGAACAATTTGATTTGGTTGCACACAGTATGCATATTTTTGTAGTGGGTATTTATTTATTTATTTGCACAGGTTTCAGCAGTTTTGGTTTTTTTTTTTTTTTTGCTTGTAAAAAAAACAAATAAACCTACTTGTAAAAACTCAAAAAACGAACCTCAAGTTTTAAATATTATAATTGAATACTTTTAGAGAATAAGCTTTTTTTTTTTTTTTAAATTTTGATTTGATTACACGTTCTCAACCCTCAAGGGTAAACTAATCTATGCGCGATAAAACAAAAAGCCATAACTGACAGCATTATAAGCGCTGTTTCCACTTCCAGTCAACCTAACATTACTCGGACCAAAAACATTTGTGCGTCCATACACAGAACAGTCAAACATTTTCCCATTCTTTTCTGTAGCTGCGTCTCCTTTTTTTTACGCGGAATTTCCATGTTTTCCATGGCGATAACTTGGTTAACTGACCCCAAGTTGGTTGATTGACAGCGGGTACAGCCAATGGCGATTGCGCTCTGTCAGCTATAAAATAAAAGTCGTGTTTGGAGAAAAGCGACTGCCCTGCACTTTGGAGCGCCAGAGGCAATCAAATGCGCCACATCTTCTCAATTTGTGGGACGTGGAAAAAAATGGTCATAATGCTGTGCAGTTCCACACAAAGGACAACTGGTCACCTTAGTTTATAGAACAAAACTGCAGAATATTAGACAGTTGTAGCGTCTTGTCTCATGGGCCGGTTTTGCTGCTGCAGTGAATTGTGGGGAAGCATTCTCTCCTCAGAATCAGAATCATCTTTATTGGCCAAGTATGTGAACACGTGCAAGGAATTTGCTCACATTGCTCACGATATACAATATACAATTCCGACTTGAACTCAGAACACGAACCCAATCGCACTTGAACATAGACCTAATAGACAAACATTCGACTAGAGACAAGGACAGCAATGGGTTGAGATTTACAGTGGATTTATACTGTAATATGTTCAGAGTGCAAATTGGAGTTTGTATACAGTGAGTAGATGTGTGGATCCAGTCTATTAAAAATATATGAAGAGTTCATTTGCAAAAGCAGATATCTCCGTTTTTATACATTTTCAATAAATTTGTTTTTTTATAACAAACTTCAGGTAATACATGTGAAACTGAAGCTGAGTGGCTTTGACTATGTAAGAATGACTTCACAAAACTGAGGTATTTCAAAAAATATAACCGTATTAAAAATAATGTTTTTTCAATTTACATTTTATTTATTTTTTTGTCAAAAGCAAATAAATCCAACTCGCATTTTACTGCAAAAACAGTTAACTCCATTTCATGCCTTAAATATCCTTTAGAACCTGTAAATAACTCAAAGTGCTCAAAGTCTGCATTTAAAATTCATGTAAACAGATATTAAAAATTGCTATGAGATTACTAAACTGGGAATAAAATCACAGTAAACATCAACCAGTGCAACAACTCACTTATCAATCACATAGGAAATAACAGGAACAGTTAATGGCACCAGTGTCTCAAAATGGCAAATCCTAACTCATGGAAACACAGAAAGTTTCCTTTAATTATTTAAACATTCCCACGAACCTTCAAGTTTAATTCAGCTCAGTCTGTTTCTAAAATGCCCTACACACTCTAATAAAGCACGTCTTACACTCACACTCGCACACTCAAGGCAAATCAACAGAAGAGCTTCACTTCTCTAACCCACTGTGCTCTTTTCGCCACTTTGCAGTTATATTCGTCTGGTTTTCTTTTCCTTTTTCGTCCCCGTGGTGAAAGGACAACAGCCTCCTCCGTTTCATCAAAGTTCTCCAAGTTAATTTAATAAAATTCCGTAGTTTTATCGCTCAAACTCTGGTTAGCATCTCTGCAGCTCCATGGCTGTGTGTGTCTGAATGCGCTGCTCTGATTGGCCCAGAGGATTTGACGGCTTTTGCTGAGAAACAGCTGTGGCG
>JAPQRP010050072.1:0-11318 GCA_037367295.1 Apogon hyalosoma
TCATTTCTATCCAATTATGTGGCATCATTTTGTTACTAATACATCACCTACTTATTATCAGGAAAGATATTCAAGATCATTTTCCCCCGTTTAGATCTGATGTGTTTTTGAAGTGTTCCTTTAATTTTTTTGAGCAGTGTGTAAATATATATATGTATATATACACACCCCATTTTATTTTAAATGCTTTATCTTAATTCTAAAATCACTACTCTGCTTAAAGCTGTATTCACACCTGAAAAGTCCTTTGGTCCACTTATTTGATGCAGATCTAATGTGGACTTTATTTTTTTCATTTTCGTCAGATCACATTCTCATTACACTTTTAGCAAGTGGACCAAAATGTGTAAACAGAAGCACGCATGTGACGAACTACGCTGGCATTGGACAGAAAAGTTGGAGGTGGGGGGAATCAGAGACAGTGGGTGTTGATGGAAACTAGCATGACGGTCCTACATGCAGTTGTCGTTGTCTTAAGCACAAAAAGGCGCAAGACTCCTTGGTTTGTTTTGGCTCGAGACCGGTTATATTCACATCAGATGTGAACCGGCCCAGAGTCTGTTTGGAAGTGTGGACCACACTTGCATGTTCATATTTACATCTAAAAAAAGTCTGGACTTTCCAGGGAAAAGAACTCTGATCCAACCAAATGAAGTAGGTGTGAGTCCACCTAAAACTGCACTCTATTCCAGCTTGGAATGTACAATTTGCTTTGGCAATGCAAACATTTGTTCATGTCAATAAAGCCTTTTTTGAATTCAATTTTTTTTTAATTTGAGAGAGAGAGAGGGAGGAGAGAGAAAGAGAGAGAGACAGAGATGGACAGAGAGATTTGATTTTCAGAATGACTTCATTGCCTCAGAGTCAGGAATAGGTTCCAGATCCTCCGTCCCAGACTAAAGCTCCCCTCAGACAGACTGTACGTCACTCCTTAAAGATGATGCTTCTTCCTTCTTTTGTCTAAAACCTTAAACCACATAGTACCAAAACTTAAGCAGCTGCAGTTTGAGCTCCTCCAACACCTTTGATAAACTCATTTCCTGCATCAGGTACATGGCTTTCTCTACTGTCCCAAACCTTTGGCAGACCAGAAGCTCAATCTGATGAGCGTCTCCATTTAGAGCTGGAATAAACCAGACTGTTGAACCAACGTACAGACACCAGCAGAACCCACCAGCAGTTAAAAAAAACAAAACAAAAAAACAACACCTTCAACAGGTAGAAACCTGGAGGATGGACCACTGACATGAGCAGAAAAAACGATTAAAGAAAGAAAGAAAGAAAGAAAGAAAGAAAGAAAGAAAGAAAGAAAGAAAGAAAGAAAGAAAGAGGGGGGCATTACACATCTCATCTATCTATAACAACAATAATAATAATAATAATAATAATCATATTTACAAGAAGATGAGATTTTACTATGTTGTGTAACTTTTATTTTGTAGGAATAACTGATATTGTTGGTATGAAGGTATTGTCAGTCTTTTCTTCTCATAGCAAGTTGAGAAATGTGCCCTCTAGTGGAGAACTGAACCAATTACACTCATCTGTGATTAAAGCTCCAAGTTGAGTCTGAAAAAAAAACAAAAAACAGGTAAGATAATTGGATGAACTTAATGTCTGGAAGAAAATAGAACTGCAGCTTTAGTTTGTATTTCCTCCTCCATCTTCTCTTCAGGAGCAGAAAACCACGACCTGGAAAGGGTTCAGAGGAGGTTTACACGTAGAAGTCATCATTACCGCTGTCAAGCACACGTTTCCACCTCACTTTAAATACAGGAACACGTTTCACATACTTTGCCTTCCGTATATAAAGTCATGCTAGCTGCTAGCTTAAACTCTTTTTAATGGTTTAAATGTTAATGAAGGTTAGCAGTTTCACAGTGATAGCTGTAAAAACTTACAAAAACTACTTAGAAGTTTCCACATGATGGTTATTTAGTTAAGGTTGAAATGAATGTGATTCACTGGCCTGTTTCTGTCCATCCTACACCAGCCGTCTATAAAAAGGGCCACAGCCGACTCTGTCTGATGTTCTACCAGTCTGTGGTGGCCCAACGTGATCTTGTGACTTTGCGTGAATATACACGGAGCTTTTGAGATCCTATTGGCGTGCTATCTGTACGACATTAGAAGCTTTCCGCGTGTGTACAAATGCTATTTTAAAGCTGATATCTAGGGACGGTGTCGTTCCTGTTTTTAACGTCACTTCCCATCATGCAGTGTGACACTGTAACACCTGTGAGTTAAGGTGTTACCCACCATTGGGAGGTCGTGGATGAAGAAGCAAGAGGAGAGAGGGAACAACTCCACAGGAAGAATCTTTGTTAATAATATTAGTAATAATGGATTAGATTTATATGACGCTTTCCTGTTAACACATACTTAAAGCGTGTACAGTGGATCCATTATGCATTCACTCACACATTCTCCCTCTGGTGGTGGTAAACTACATATGTATCCACAGCTGCCCTGGGGCAGACTGATGGAGGCGTGGCTGCCAGTTCATGCCCACGGCCCCTCCCACCACCACTGAACATTCATACACCAGTGTGAGCAGCAGCACTGGAGGCAGGAGGGCGGAGCGTCAGCACAAGGGTGTGAAAGCACAGGACCGGGACACGTCCTGAACCACAGCCACCGCCGCCATTAGCCGTCCACCACTCTCACTACATCCCAACTCACCCCGTCCCATGACCTCCTCTCCCCAACCGTATCCTTCCACCAATCTGCTACAATAGTCTCAAAAACAGAAGCAATACAGACCCAGTTAAATTATACAAACAAAGCAAAAATAAATCTAGACACTTCCCTCTATTTAAATGAAATGTTCTCATTTTAAATACAGTGGAACCTCAGGAAAAAATCATCTTGCAGTACTGTGCTTCCCCATCAACTGTCATGGACATAGCAACGTGATTGTAAGGCTATTGTATTCCAAAATAACTAATATCATCCAAAATATTGGTCCTATCCACTTATTTGCTAGTGTCTTTCTTGACCATAAATGCGTCGTTCCTGTTTTTAACTTCATTTCCCATTATTCAAGGCTGATGGGACATTCTAGGCTGCATCGTGTCCCTCCCCCTGGCCCCTGCTTAGCAACATAAATCGGGCGGCTGTGGCTCAGGAGGTAGAGCGGGTTGTCCAATAGTTGAAGGGTTGGCAGTTCGACTCCCACTCTGTCCCAGTCCTGTGCTGTTGTGCCCTTGTGCAGACTCTTCCCCCTCCTGCCTCCAGTGCTGCTGCTCACACTGGTGTATGAATGTTTGGTGGTGGGAGGGGCCGTAGGCGCGAACTGGCAGCCACACTTCTGTCAGTCTGCCCCAGGGCAGCTGTGGATACAGATGTAGTTTACCACCACCAGAGTGAGAATGTGAGAGTGAATGAATAATGGATCCACTGTACACGCTTTGAGTATGTGTTAATAAAAAAGAACTATATAATCTAATCCATTATTATTTTTATTAAATCAGTCCCTCCTGACTTAAAAAAAGGGAATGTTAAAGAAAACACTTTTAATGTCGAAATGGGACTATTCCTCAACTGTAGGAACCAAAATGGCCTCAACTTCTCAGAACCCCACAGATACACAGACAGACGCTGTGAGAGCTTCCAGAATGATTATACAACACTTTGTTTTGGGAATCTATGATATTAAGAGGGAGCAATGGTGCCCTTTGACTCTGACGTGTCAATGCAAATTATTCATTCAAGATTTTCACAGTGCTTCAGTCGACCATGAGGGCATGTTGTCTCAGCTGTAACTGAAAGACAGAAGCTGTAAACAGTAAGTGCAGGGGCTCATATAGCCTTGTGTGCACCACTTGTGTAAATTTAGTTTTGCTCCATGCAAGTCGCACCACTCAGACACAGGCATATTATATATTTTTAAAGAAAGCCATCATAGACACAATTAAGGGAGCTTTTACTATTAATGAATCACTACATTTTTAATCACTATAAATGATACAATTGATTGTCTCATCCCAATTGATTAGTAATCTTTCATGTTATCTGTGATGAAGTTGACTTTTATGTATTATATATTGTCCTACCCTAACAGCAGAGGTGGGTAGAGTAGCCAAAAATTATACTCAAGTAAAAGTACTGTTACTTTAGAAAAGTATTACTCAAGTACAAGTTAAAAAGTACTTAATAAAAAATTACTCAAGTACTGAGTACTTCCTGAGTAACATCATATTTATTGTTCTTTTAAATTCAGCAGTTAATAAATGAAATGTTAAAATAAAGTATATAAAATATATATGGGAACATTACAGCTTGTTACAAATCTACCAAATAATAATCCTTGTTGGTTGGATCACATTAATATTTAGTCTGTTGTCATGGAGGCAGATCCTGTGCTTGGTTTCCTGTTTATTTTTACCAGTTTGCCTGGATGTCTTTGAACAGATCTGCCCCTTCTGTCAAATATCTTTAACTCTAATCACACAAACTGTATTAAAAGCAGCGCTAGGCTCTCCTTCTTCCCAGACCATAAGGCAAACACAGTTTGAATGTACGTCCAGGGCTGTTCTGCGTCTTTGTCTCGTCTAAATCCGAATCACAGGCTGTTGTTCCATCCATCGCTGACGTCCTCTCCTGTGTTTGTGCTCAGGTGTGCTCACTCTGCTCCTGTGTCAAACTGTCATGTGACTGCCTGGATACATCTGATTGGTGGTACGGAGTCAAACGTAGCCGCTAGCTATGTTTGATTGGTGAAATGCAGTCATGTGAGTTTTTGGCGGAAGTCTTTCAAACAAAACAAAACAAAACAAATGGTTCGTGCATTACCAAATGACCAAAAATAAAAGTAACGAGCAGAATTTACGTCACTGTAATGGAGTAGAAGCAGAGGCATTTTAAAAGTATAATCTATGTAAAAAGTTACTTAAGTAAACGTAACGGAGTAAATGTAATGCGTTACTACCCACCTCTGCCTAACAGATACATATACAGGCAATAAAACAGATGTTGAATGGATCAATGAATTTGAACACTCCATATCTGCAGTAAAGTTTATTTTTATTTGAGTGAATCTGCTCTTTTGCAGATAATGGCTCAGACAGGGCAGCCTGTGAGAGCACGAGCACAGAAGTGCTTAAAGGGCCGGATCTACTAAAGGTGTGCATGTATAAGAACATATGCAAACTCATTCCATACATACACAAATGTACAAACTGATTTACTAACAGTGCACTAAGGGTTACGTCTTTCAAAGGTGAAAAATATCGCGTCTGCATCCAGTTAGTATGTTTGACACAATGAATATGCAATTTGGAGCGTTTACATGCAACTGTGCATGTGCTGGGAGGAGAAAATGTAAAATTAATTTAACACATGCAAAGTGATTTATCAGCAATTTTACTGATAGAAACTGTGTCTATATTGAAAATGTCTCAAAGGGAGGGGCCAACGGTTTGGATGAGTAATTACACAGATATGGAGGAGGTTATTGTCCAAGAAGGAGACATCGAAACCATGAAACAAGACGCAGACAATGCATTTTTCACCCTCGTGTGAACATTTTAGGAATGACAGAAGAAGAAATAATTGAGATGTATGCGTACCCCCCCCTTCCTTCCAAGCAAAGGGAGGCTTTTCCACTTGATCTGATGGGTGTGATTAAAAATATGCGCCGACGTTAGGCTACAGTGTGACTAAATTAAGTCATTCAATCCAACAACTCCCCCCACCACCACCTCTAAAAGGAATCCAGCTCCGGCAGTCCCACTGTAGAACTTCTGGATGAACGAGGGGATGACTTGGCTCCAATCACAAGGCAGAGTCATCGATACCTTGTATGACAAAACTCCTCACAAAGTTACATTTCCATGTGTCTGGATAATTCCAGTGCATTGTTTCCATTAGTGCTGGTGTATCCCAGAGCAGTTTTACAACGTACTGTCTCCATGACAACAACCAGTGGCACATGCAAAATCCTCATTTAAATAGGGCGGTGTCCAAGACTTTGAGCTGTTGACATTTGCTTAAATCTTAGTAAATCACCTGCAAACTGTGGTTCAACCCTACATGCAAAATTCTAGATTTCAAAGGCAAATCAGTACACACAAACTGGGGTCTTAGTAGATCTGACTCAGTCTTTTAAGGACAAAAGTAATGACTGGGCCAAGTCCATGAGATGCAACAGAAATGTCAGCCATTTTTGAATAATGTTGAAGTGACCGTAAATAACTGCTTTCTTGAGGATCCCTGTAGTATATATCTTCAGTCTGTTGTGTATCAAACTAATTAGATTTAATGTTTTTTTTTTTTTAGCCAGTATGAAAAGTCCATTTGTGTCTGCTTTAGACATTAACTCTGTGCAGTGGACAATGTGAAACATGGAGGGTATTAACTATCAAGCAGTTTGGTGGTGATCTGGACAGAAGCGATAGTCTGGGTGAACCCAGGCTGATATGTGAGCCAGTTTCGCTCTGACCTCAGCATGGACTAGACACGGTGTTACACTTCGCTATATGGAGCAAAGAAGAGACCTTTGTAGAAGGATTTGTCACTGGCTCTGAAATTCAAAACCATTGTAGAAAGAAACAACAGATGGACAGAAAGATAAATAAAAATGTTTAGTTTGGGTAAGTTTAGCTTCCCTTCCATACTTAGACTATGGATGCAACAGTGGGGTAGAGGACATCTTAATTTAATACGGGACTATGCAAACCCTTTTAAGTTTTGATTGAGAACCCATTCCTCTAATGTTCCACCTCAGAAATTTTAGGGATAACATTCTGATTTATCATTATTATTGAGTATTAGTAGGGTGTTAAGTGTTTTGTTTGTGTGTGGGGGTGGTGGGGGGTCGGGGGGTGAGTGTGCAACATAAAACATACAACAAGGGGAGAACGAAGGTTTGCATACGAAGGATTCAGGGGGTGACATTGTTCCAAAGCTGTGGGAGGGTTAGGACCATCTGTGGGTGGTGCACCCTGTGTATATTTTAGAAAAGCCAGAGGGTTGTGGATGAGTGCCTGGACAGCCGTCCTTCAATGTATACTTTGTCAACTACCAGGTGTGCATGTCTATTGTGTTTTCTGTTGTATGGAAGTGTGGGATACAGTGCCTTCCTGTATTTCCTGTGGAAATTGATCGTTTAGTCCAAATGTTGTGCCTTTCAGTTGTTTGCCTCTGCTTTTCACAAGTTCCATGTGTTTGAAGAGTTCAAACTTGGCAGTGATGGGTCTGGGTCTAGGTCCTTTATCATGGATCTGATGTGGTGTACTCGGTGGAATGTAATGTTGTTGACAGTGTCTGGCTTGAGTTTGAGTTGAGTCACCAGGAATTCCTTGACAGTGTCCTCTGGGTTCTCGTCTTTGTTTTCCTGCAGTCCTCAGATAATTATACTGTTGCACATGCTCCTTGTTTGTAGATCCAATACAGTTTCCTTGAGTGATTTGTTGTGTTGTTTTACCAAGTCCAGTTCGCTCCCCAGTGTTTTAACTGTTGTTCGGAGTTCTGTATCCGACTGTACTAGTGTTTGTATTTGGCTGTGAGCTAATTTGAGCATATGGCGGTGTGAAGAGTGGGAAGCAAATCGAGTGTATACCTTGATTTCGGTGGTTCTGAGGTCATCGGTGTCTGCAGATGAGTCTGTTGTCTTGCGTTTGTATGCGATATCTGACATGGGATCCATGTTTTGTCGTCGGTGGTGGTTGTCGTAGTAGCTGTCGATGTAATGTTCCAGGGCCGTTATAGTATCCACGGCTGTAGGTTGGGATGGTGCGATGTGTTTTCTTGCAGTATGTGTTTATAGCACTTTTGTTGTTGTTCGTTTTGATTTATTTAGCAGGTGTTTGCCCAGTAGCTTGTATTTCCTTGTTGTGATCTCCCTCCAGTGTGATGTGGCGCTCACTCTTGCGACAGCTGTGCCCTCTTCCCACCCTTTTGATTTTTTGAAATGATAGACCTTCCTAGTACCATCCGCTGACACAGCCATCATTTTGGGAGAGCAAACTGGGCACTGTATTAGGTCTTTTTGTATGTATTTATCGACCTCTGAGATTCCATATTTGTACTGTCGAAAGCTTTGATGGTGATATGAGGCATTCATCACTCACTCACACAATATACACAGTATTTACAGATGAGAACAGTTGTGTTTTGTCTTTAACCTGGTTTTGGTTCTGGTGGTGAACATCTTAAACTCTGAAATGAATTGATGTCAGTGAATTCCACAGTTGAATCCTCTTACAGAAGGATGATTATCTGAATGTTGTCCTGCAGAATGGGATTTTACAATTCAGGTTAGAGGAGCTTCTGGTGACTCTGTTGTTTTGTCTCAACAAATCGACTGAGTGGTTCAGATGCTAAGTTATTTATACATTTCAAAATTAGCTTGAGAAAACACAAGTCACTAAAGCTTTCCAAGCTTATCAAGCTGTATTTTTGGAGGACATGGCAGTGGTGGTACATAACTGTTTTTTTGTCCATGATTTGTAGAGCCTGCTTCTACAGGGAGCAGATGTGTTTGGTGGCAGTGGGACCCACTGGAGCCCAGACTGTCATGCAGTATGAGATGTGTGAAAAAATCATAGCATGCATGTACAGCAGGGCAGCCTGGTTAGGTATGTGATCTCTGATTAATTTAAAGCAGTTTAAATGACTTTATATGTTTATTAAATTTGAGTTGGGGGTCGAGAAACTAATCCAAGGTATTTAAATTCTTTTACAGGTTGCATTTTTTCATTTTGTAAGTTTATATGAAAAATTTGTTCTGGATTTATGTTTTTAAAAGAGAAACACATTGCCACCATTTTTGAGAGATTAAGCACAACTGATTTTTACTGAGCCACTGCCTGACCTGGACCAGGGATGTAGAGCATCAGCGGCCTGCTCTGGTGTCTTGGCGGGTGCATAAAGAACTGCATCGTCCGCGTACAGCTGGCACCAGCACAGATTGAGGGTATGTCATTTATAAAGAGACTAAACAGCAAAGGTATCTAACATGCATCAGGCTTTACAATAACTGATAGATGCTGTATTAATCACATTTGTTGCTTCTCTGAAATTGACTCCTTTTTCAATCCAATCCATTCTCAATTGCAAATGAGAATTGAAAGGTCTGCTGTCATTAACCAGGCAAGTAATCACTGACTATACATACATTTCAGATCCACAGAGGTGTCTTAACATAAGACATGACCTTATTCATGTCAAAATACCTACAAAACCTTCTTCTGTATCGCATAAATATTTGGGATAATGGTAATTCACAGCCAGAAAAACCAAAATTTAAAATCATAACTTTGTCAGACAAACACTTTTTTCAGGATACCACAATTTTTTTGGAGGAGGTGGGCTTTAACTCATTGGGTGAACTGAGATGGACTTAGTATGGTTGAAAGATTAAGTGATGAAAAAGGGATAATGATTTGGAAAATACTAAGACCTGATGTCAGTCGAGCCGTTATGAGAATTAATGTCCATCAAGATGCAGTAGAGTTGTCATATCTAATGGGTCCTTGAACTATAACAGATGCCTTCACTGCTCATATAGACTGAAACATCCACTTTGTCATAATGATGCTCTGTTTACAGCTGGACAATGTCTCAGAGAAAATGGAGTCATCTGAAAGTGAATCCAGCAGCAATGCAGGGTCAGATGAAGAATATCATCCCCCTACGCTGACGTCATCCAGTCAGGAGGAGTTGAAGAGCCTTGAAAAACTTTCATCCTGTGAGGACAACCTTGAATATCAAAGCACACCTTCAGAGGAAAGTCAGAAAACAGACAAACAGAAATAAAATGCAAACCAAACAAACGTGCACAAAAAAAGAAGGTAACAAATGAACATGGGACAAAAATCTACTATTGTTTTTACTGTGACCAAACAAACCTGTAGATAAGCCCTGCAGAGGAAGCACATGTAGTCTATGGTTTCAGCTCTGAGTCAGGCTCTGAGCAATGAAAGGGTCTTTTGGAAAAACTCTGCAAAAAAGGAGATTACAAGCACAACGCATGCCTTCGAAAAGGGAGTGGAGAACTGATAACATGCTAACAGCCCTCAGAGAAAGCTAGTGCTAATGATCATTTAGCATGCCCACACTGTTATGGGACGTTCGCTAGGTGTGAGCTGTGGAAACACCAGTCTATCTGCACGAGTAACAAACATCTAGAGCACAGGTGTCAGCTCATTATCAACCTCTGCAGAAGCCTGATAATGATGGAATGGCTTCCAGGTGTGATGGAAGAGGGAAACATCTAAAATATGCAGGATACTGGCCCTCGAGGACCGGAGTTGGACACCCCTGATCTACAGGATGTCACGAAGAAAAAAAAAAAAAAAAACAGTTAGAGTATGAAGTCTGGCTGCAGTCTGCTTCCAAATGCACCTTTGTCAGGTGGATGTGATGATGTCATTAATAAGATGATGTGTCTTTTCACATCTGGAGTGATGTGTTGGTTTGTAGATATGGTGATGACTTTATACAAAACATGAACGAGTGAAATCCAGGCACCAATACATAGCACAAAGACAAAGGAGCCTGGTAGATTTATGTTGGTAGCCAAAGAGATGGACAAGACTGCGAGGGCTCTTCAGGACGTGTCCCATCAAAATGTCAGCTTGTTGTAAATGTTGCCAAGAGTTTAGTCCAGACAAAAACGAGTATGGAAAACTTTCACCAGCAGTGAACATTGGATTGTGTTGGTGGAAGTCATCATAGGAGAGGCACTTACGAGTGATGACATCCTTACAGAGAAGAGAGCTAAAAAGTTCTTGGAACTTCTGAGAGAAACTGGAAATGCCATGTTTCTGAGTGCACACCAGAGCCTTCAAGAAAAGAGACGACATCCCCCTCACCAGAGATGGTACGACTGAGAAACCACCTCAGAAAGATGGAAGACAAAGCACCGGATGAACCAACACAACAGCAGAGTGTAACAGCCTATGAGACAGTCAATGAGACTGCGTTGGCACGGGTCAGTGTGTTTGACAAGGAACATCACACTTGACTGGTGACACCTACAGCAAACACAAATCCATAAATCAGAACATTTATAAAACTGTCACCACTGGACAAAGAGCGTCGTAAACTACTAACCCGTGTACAAGTCAGGGTTAGGTCCCTAACCCTAAGTTTGGAGCATTCTCTGGACCCCTGCCTCATTTGGTCACTGATGAGATGGACTCCAGGTCCTCATCCTTTCACCGCTGCTTGTCTAGATGGTGCCCAGAAAACCACATAGTCTTTACTGACAGTTGGCCTGCGTTCTGGGGAAAGCCCGGGCTCATTCGCAGAGACGGCATCCATCCGACTGGGGAGGGTGCCTCTGTTTGAGCTCCATGTGGCCCCTGGCCTTA
>JAPQRP010050073.1:0-11316 GCA_037367295.1 Apogon hyalosoma
GTCATCTTCTACAACATTGATTCACCAGTAAAACCCATGGAGTTGGATCAACGACAGTGAATGGACACACTGGGTTTGTGTTCAGTTCATGAGAGGACTGTACTTTTAAGTCACTTTTTCTTCAGTTTTCTCTGCTTTGATATAATAACCTTCGACTTTACTCTGAGCTTTTGTGAACTTCTTCATGATCAGTCAGTTAAACATAGGAAAACAGACTATTTTCACTGGAAAAAATGTTAAATTCAGAGGATAATGTGATAATAAATGATGATAAATGTCTTAGGAAAGGTTAAATACAGAGAAAAATTTATGTGGAAACTGACACAAAAGTCACACTGGGTCGTTATGGGTTAAAAGATATATTTGCTTTCTTTGAATTCTTTAAAAATAGATTGTGACTTGATGACCATCGGAAAATGTCAGACCTGAGATAAGACCAGCTCTGGGCTCATGGATTAACACAGTAGAGGAAAAGGATTAAACTGTAGTGCTTCTTGAGAACCACTTCACGAAGACGGAAAAGCCTTTCGGTTGCAGCCTGATTCTGTTGGAGTGGAACATTATATTAGCTCTCAGTTCTTGTCAGTGTAAGCTCTTTGGTTCTGATGTCTGGTAACTACTTGTGAGTTCTTAAACCATCCCTCCCTCTCAGGGCTTCCTATCACAGTCTCCACAAAGGGTTGGTTCATGCATATATTTGCAGGGCCGCCACCAGATAGATATATAAAAATAATGACAGGAGACGTGCCTTCATAAGATGTTCCACAGCTCAGCCATCCCACTGGGAGTGAGAATAACTTTGAGTTTTATAAGTTAACTTCATCATTTATACTATAAAAGCCATGTGGCCTCTGTGAGCATGTGTGTTTCCGGGGATTCACACAAAATCCGTTCAGAGCTGACTGCTGTAGTTTGGCATATTTATGTATTTTTGGTCAAGGAGGACAGCGGCAAAAACAGCAAGTTGATGAGACCAGCATTTTGGGAGATATTAGTCATTTTGGAAAACAGTAGCCTTACAATTATGTTGCTATGGCCAGAACGCTTTGGCGATGACTGCTGGACAAATGTGGTACAGCATGTATGAATACAATATAAAAACTACCACATCTAGAACCCATGGATCCGCACAGGTCAATGCAGTAGTTCATCATTAACCCTTTAACCCCCAAAGTGTCAGCGGTCAGCATTCTGAACGTAGGATTTATTTTAAATATCCCTAAAAATTAGACCTTTTGCTCAATAAGAAACATTTCACAAAGTGCTGATGGAATACACCTTGTTCTTCCCATAGACATCTGAGCATGCTCAGTGCACCCCCCCACCACCTGTGTAATGGGGATCAAAACACAGAGCAGTCACTGCAACCGACTTACTATAAAAATAGACGATTTGGGCTTCTTTTTTTTTTTTACACTATTTTTCTTGTGGATTTTTACCCCTTAGCCAAGGTGTACTGTGATCGTTTTGTCGTCTGTCTGTCCGTCTGTCTGTCTGTCCATTCAACGACATAATCGCATTATCTGAAAAATGCATTCAGATATCTGCATCACATTTATACTGTGGATGCATCTTGGCATGGAGCAGAAGAATATTGAAAACAGATGACCTTGACCTACTTTTTCAAGGTCAAATGGCCTTGTGCTGTTATAATATCTGGGTACTTTCAAATATAAATATGTATGTAATAAGTTTTACACAAAGACAATCTAATTTAAATTATAGGGCAGGAACCTTCAACAGAATCTTACACTGTATTTGGCCAAGGGGGATTAAAAGTGCACAGCACATTATGTTTGTTTTGACCATTGTTTTACTGATAAGATAAGATAAGATAAGACTTTAAGAAAAAGTCAGGTAGAAAAAATCACAAACAATTGAAAAAATGAAAATATAAAGAGAAAAATAAGAATTTGTTATTTATATGCGTTATTATATAAATAAAGAATTAGAATTGAAAATTAAATAGTATATTTATATATTTACATCATCATCATGGCTGCACATGTATTGTACACGGTGTGATATGGGGGTGCAGGGGGGGTTACTGGGAACTGTTATGGAGTCTGATGGTGCAGAAGGTTCTTCAGATATATGTTCTTCACACAGATCTGCTTTGTTTTTATTTATAAAGTAGTTATATTTTCGTTCCAGTTACCAACTTTACCAATCAATTCACTGCAGTCCTGTGACGCTTTTAACTGCTTACATCAAAACGTTTTCATCTGTGGGAGTGAGTAATATATGCATGATTTCATGGCTGCACGGTTCACTGGGGTATAGACCAGCACATCGCTGAATCACAGTGTAATGTATGTACTGTGTTTTCAGATATGTGCATTATGTTGTACGCCTGTTACACATACTTATACATAGGTGTCAGTTTGTACAGATGACCTCAGTACATTATAGAACCTGATCTCCCATGGTCCCATGAAAGTTTTTCCCTCCCACTCTTGCCAAGTGCTTACTCTTGGTGGATTTGTTGGGTTTTGTTATACAGTATTTATTTATTTATTCATTTATTTTGCACACAACAACAAATCAAACATTAGGACAAGCAAAGAAATAGATTGTGCAGGTGAGATCAGAAAACCCCATGGGGCATAAAGAAAGACCAGATGAGACACAGTGAACTTGGTGTATAAACCTTTGGCCAAGTGTTCTTTCTGAAATTATAAAATTTCAACATCACACAATGACTGCCCCCCCCCCAAAAAAAATGTATAAAATAAATGAAAAGATACGAGTGCCTAATTTAGTAAAAACCTGTCAAAGTTCAATTCCTCTCTCTGTCTTTTTCTGTTATTCCACCTGTTTTGACCCTAAAACACAGTAAAACAAAACCACCGAAGAAAAGGAACACAAGCACAAACTCACAGCAGCTTTTATGACAACAGTTGCTTTTTCATTGGACATATGCACCAAATTTTACCGTCTGTGCCTCCCCAGGACAAAGCTGAAGACCATGGGGGACGGGGCCTTTGAAGCTGCTGCTCCCCGTCTGTGGAACGCCCTACCAGACCACCTCCGGGTTCCACAGACAGAGGACACTTTCAAAAAAGGCCTCAAAACATTTCTTTTTAGGAAAGCCTATTCTTAATTCACCCTGATCTGTTGCATTCCACACCTATTTTTAACTGACTTTTAACTGTTTTGTCTGTTTTTAATTGATATTTATTGTAATTTGCTGTAGCACTTTGAGGTTTTTATCTAAAAATGTAAAGTGCATTACAAAGAAAATGTATTATTATTATTATTATTATCATTATTATTATTAAATGTTGAAAAAAACAGAAGCGTCAGTTTTTCCATTAAATCACAAATGCGATGATTTTGTTTATAATCAAGAGATGACATGAGAAGTTATTCCATAAATATGGTGACGAACGTAAATATTGTGTTGATTTACAGATATTTTTATTATTATTATATATTACCCCTCTATCCTGTACTAAATTAAAAAAAATATTGTGTTTCCTGGTGTGTCCACACATACCACATCATGTTTCTTTAAAAACTCTTCCTCTTTGCTTGTTGTAATGTTCTTTTTTTTTTAAATTCACGTGACTTTAGTTGCGGAAAAAAGGTCTTTCCATTCAGTTTTGCATGATATACAATTTTTCCGTTAGGTAAATTTTTATGTGAAAGTTATATTCATGCAATTTGAGGGTCAATGGAAAACCGACTACTGAAACAGACGTTAATTCATGGCAGCACGTTTCATTGAAATAAAGCCTCAGGTGTTAAAGGGTTAAATGAATGTTCTGAAGGAGGCTTTATGTGTGATTAGTAGAAGTTGTAGCAAAGCCATGCAAAAAGTAACAAGTAAACAGAAAGGTCTGCTTTTAGTTATTTTTGGCTTTAAAAAAAGGCAGTTTGAGTCCCTGGTGTTGCCACAGTTATCCCTAATAGGAGTTAGTCTGAAATTACTCCTGTTCCTGTGTGATTTACAAGGGGGCGTCATAAACTGGCTCAGACCAACGTGTCTCTGGAAGTGAGTGGGCAGGCCTACGTCCAAACAGAACAGTGACTCGTCAGATGGAGCCACCTGGTTAACTGAACTCACCAAACCCTGTTGGAAGTATGGGAACACACCGTTCTGTTGCTGTCGAGGCTTTTACTGCAGTTGTTTATTTTTGTTTTCACTCAACATTCAAGGGCATTGACGGGCTGAGAATGTCTTTGAGATGTGGCTTCAATGTAAAGAGTCACTATTTTTTAATCCTTTTTTTTCTCATTTGGAATCCTGAAAACCCACTAGCACCTTTTTGACTGATTATTTTCCCCACATTAAATGTAACATAAGAGTCAAGGGTAAATACTGTATGTTTGAGCATTTCTAAAACCTTTGTAACTCATGTTCCACTGAAGATGCCTCTCCCCTCAGCAATTAAAAACACAAAATTAAGTTCCATAATTGCAGGCAGATGTGGTCTGAAATATGCATGAGGAAATAATGACTAGGATAATGAATATTAATATTTATAGTATTCACAATATTCAAAACTTCCTCTCCAATAGAATAAATTCATGCTCAAGCGGTCTCCTGTACATTCATATTTATTTATAGTAATCCTGAATTACCAGGATTGTACATCTACTTAAATTTATAGTGGCCTTTTAGGCCATTATAAATACCTATAAATATCTAAAATATCTTAAAGTTGCAATACCATTTGCAGCCACTGGGTATGGTATAAAAAAAACACACACAGGCTCTAATGAGGGACCAGAGGAAATTATGTGGCTACAGTTGGTTGCACTGTAACCAACTGTAGCCACATAATTTCCTCTAAGATTAATAAAGCATTCTGAATCTGAATCCAAGAAAGGGGAGGCAGCCTTTAGTGTTTATGCCCCATAAAAATGGAACACCCTGCCTGATACAGTTAGACATGCTACATCAGTAGACATTTTTAAAAACAGATTCAAAACTTATCTTTTTTCGACAGCGTTCTGTTGAGTTTTGTGTGTGTGCATGTGTGAATGTGTGAGTTGCACATATGATTGTTTACTTGCACTTCCACTCTCTATTTGTTATATACATATATATATATATATATATATATATATGTTTTTTTATTTTATTTTTTAAACTGTAGCTATGTTATGCACCTGTTGTGAAGCAGATTCAGTCTGCCTTGTGCATGAAATGCACTTTTTAAATAAAGTTGAATTGAATCGAATCTGTCATTCCACTGACATTTTACCATCTTTTTGGATCATCTTCCCTCTGCCATATGATGTTATAGGTCATCTGCAATGTATCACAACTGCCAATATACTCCATATTATCCACTGTATTCTATAAATGTCAGTTTTGTATCACTTATTGGAAACATTTTGGAAAATTTTCTTTTTATCACGGCTACAGTTAAGCATCAGTTTGATGAGATAATTAATATTTTTGGCTACTTTTCTCATAAATATTTTAACATAATCAACCTCTTCATTCTTCTGGGTAAGTTTCATATTCATAAAGCTAAAATATCCAAAGCATCCCCATCATTTCAATTATTTTTTGATAGAACTGAAAATTTATTTTGAGTCTCTAAAACATATTAAATTTAATTTAAAAAAAAGTTTATCAGCACTTCAGTTTTACTACAATTACCTTGAGTAAATTGGTCTGCCGCTTCATATTGTATTATTATTTTCTTTCCTTTTCTAACTGTACTTTTACTTATTGTTGGATTTTCATTTTTATTCTCTTTAATTAATTTATTATTTATTTATATTTTGTCTGTTGAATTTGATCTATTCCTGTAGTTTTTATGCCCTCTTATTATTAGTTTATGGTTATTATGACTTGGAAGGTCTGACGCTTTGTATATTCTTGTTATATTCTATTTTTTGTATGTTCTATGGATGAATAATAAATAAATTCTTGAATTATAAAGAAACTGCCAATACACTCCAATATACTTTTCAATAACACTCCTCGTATGAATTGATTGTTACATTCAGCCTCATGAACAGTGAGTGTTCTGTAATAAACAGTCGGGTCTCTTAATATAATGAGAGTTATAACATAGACTTTGGAGAACCGAGTTACGTGTGTTTTTGCGAACTTCATTTACAGCCGCCTCACAGGAGTCTCACATGAAAAACTCCGTTTCCCAGAAATCTTGCGACACGTCACGCCGACGTCACCAGGAAGTAGGGTTCAACTTGAGTGTGGGGGCTTTACTATTTTTACGTAAAACAAAACACACACCGAAACTCGACTCCTTAGACGGAATCAGCTCTGGATATTAAAACTGACACTGACTAAGAAGTAGTAAATAATAAGAGAAGTAGAAGTAAGTAAGGACGTGAAACTAGCATGAGCCGTTTCAGCGTCTGACTGTTTTTAACGACGAGCAAGAATGACATTTCGATTGTTTGTTAATCGACAACGCACACTTAGTTTGCTGTTAGATACATTATTTTCCTCATATTCTTGGCTCCTAAATGTGCTACACCCACACCAAGTCCGACCGTGTAGAGATAACAGACCTCAGTAAAGCTGTCTTGTGTACAGGTTAACTCTGACCCCGAACCAGTCAGACCTGGACGGATCCCCAAAGGAAGCAGCTGTTCGACGAAGGTGAGCGGATTAAACACACTTTCACCGAACTAACCCGTCGGTCTTCATCCGGAAAATATTGTCAAACACGCCTGTTAAAGTTTGCACCTTCTTTTGTTTTGTAAAAAAAACTGGGATTTCAAATAATAATAATAATAATAATAATTATAATAATAATAACAATAATAATAATTTTTATTTATAAGTGCCTTTCAGGACACCCAATGACACTGTGCAACAAGATAAAACAGACAATGCATGAAATAGAAAGAAGTAAACACATGGGTGCTTCTGTGAAACTGGGTACATTTTGGTACCTGGCACTTTTCCAGCTTTTTAAACCTAATAATAAAAGAGAAATTTAGACATATTTCCCCCCAGGATGTACCTTATGGTGACCTCAGATAAATGCAAAAACATTTTTTACTCATGCTCTGAGCCATCCCAAAATTAATTAATTTTTAATTAAATATTCGGGCCAAAAATAGGACCAAAATTGGGACGGGAAAAGCTACCCAGGTGTCAGTGCATTTGATCTGAAAACGTGGCTGTAAATGGTGTTATACTATAAATACTGTAAACACTGTGTTAAATTTGACGATCCTAGTGGTTTTTCTAATCCAGACATGCGGTTTTTTCATGGATCTCAGTCACATTCCAGGTTTCGTGTGTAACCCATAGTGTCTACTCACGGTACATGCGGAACCTGCCCATTTAAACACATAAATTGCAAATGATTTTGCAACAGTGGCCTAATTAGTTCAATTCCCAAAATGTACCTGTGAGAGAATAAAGAGATGTTTTTAAAAAAAAATAGTTGGCACATAATTTTCGTGTCCTTTTGACCATGTTACATGCAGATTTTTGTATTAAAAATAATGTAAAATAATATAAAAATGTGTTTCATCTGAAAAATAGTTTCTCTTTTATCGCAGTAAATATTTATTTTTAAAATAGACCCATAGTGCTTCCAAATTTGCTTCATAACATTAGTCTACATCTGGTTTGAGTTTTTAGCCCCCATGTCCTGTTTTTAGGGACTAGGTTCAAAGAAGCACCTTAATAGATAAAAAGAGTAATTACAATATGTAGAATGGAGAGTAAAACTTATAGTGGGTAGGCTACTTGGAAGAGGTGAGTTTTGAGTCTGGATTTGAATGTGGGAGCAGAGTCACTGTTACGGATGGATGGTGGGAGGGAGTTTCAGAGCTGGGGAGCCGAGCAGCTGAAGGCTGGGCCTCCCATGGTGCTGAGGCCGACAGGGGGCACAGTGAGCTGGATGGAAGAGGAGGACCTGAGGGAACGGGCTGGAGTGGTGATATGGAGGAGGTCTGACAGGTACTGAGGAGCAGGGGTGTGAATAGGCAAGAATCTGGCGATACAATACAAATCACAATACTAGGATCATGATACGATATGTCGCGATATATCACAATACTGTTAACAAGGCAATATTTTTTTGTTTCTTTTCTTTATTTTTGAAAAAGATTATTTCCTGTAAAAATTGAATTACACCAGAATTATGCACAAATACCGAACACGTTTAATTTTTCGATCAGAACTGGATCTAATGCGATATCACAAAACGTTCCTCTGTACAAACATAAACCTTAAATTAGGTTTCACTGACAATAAGCTTTACGACCCTGCTCAAATGTTCATATTCTGTTAGTTGTGGAGTGAACAGTCCCTGAATCATCCAACATCAGAACATTATTTTTGCGCCGTCCCAACGAAGGAACTAACATCTGCCTCTTTCAGACAGTGAAAAAGTGCTTTGGGATGCCTGAAATAACCATTGTGTAACAAAACAGTGTTAAATAATAATAAATAAAATAGAAACAAAAAAGAGAAAAAAAAAAACATGAACTCTCGCCATGTCTGCATTGGAATAAATACCTAAAAACAAGAATAGAGGTGGTATGAGGGGTGAGGGAGGGGCGGAGGTGAAGAAATACAAATAGGCAAGGTAGTTTTTTTGGACTTTGGATGTTTGCTAGCTGGGTTATTACTGCTTAGTCTAAAGTCTAAATATCATATTCATCAATGAATACCAGCTGCAGCTACTTTAACCTTTGTTAACAGAGAAATCTGCCCCAGAAGAGAAGTCAAAACCAGTTTGTACTTGAGCTTTGAGGTATCTGTTTTCATTAGTTTATACTTTACTCACTATATTTCTGCATAGATGTCTGTCATTTCTGCCTCCTACTCATACTTTCAGAAATACTTACTTTTATTTCAGTACGTTTCAGTGGAATCATTGATAAACTTTTGCATCGCTCTGCCTCTTCCCAACATCAAGACAAATTTCAGCTTAAATGGATTTAATGATAATGCATAGAGATTGATGATGCATTGGTTTATCCATCTGCTCATTTGGCACATAACAAATGTAACTGCATGAAAACAGAACAGGACAAAAACAATGTTCAAGACAAAACAAGGTGAAAATGATGTTAAACCTGTAACAACATGTAGACAGAAATTACTTGAAAAACTAAAAAGGGTGATTATTTTATTTTTCATTTCATTTCTGTGTAGTTTTTCACATTTACTGCATTAAAGACCTTTAGTCAGCGATGGTGCGTCGGGAGAGGCCAATGCAGCTCAACAATCCGACCACATTCAAAGAGAGGAAGCTTTTTTGCCTTTGCCATCAAGAGGTTATGACAGTAGTCGCTTTTCCATCGGATATTTGCGCAAAACTTTACTGATATTTACTAAATGTCAAAAAAACAGAAGTATGTAATATCATTTTTTCTATTAAATCACAAATACGATGATTTGTTTATTTATTATTGTGAAATATCACCAGGGGTCATTCCATAAAAATGGCCACAAACACAAATATCTGTTGTTTTGAATCTAGAATGCTCCTTACCCCTCTATCCCGTACTAAATTTTAAAATAATTCCATTTCCTGGTGTGTCCACACATACTTCACCATGTTTGTTTTAAAACTCTTCTTCTTCGCTTGTTGTAACATCCATCAATATTCGTTTTTTTTGTTCATGTGACTCTAGTTGCATGAAAAGGTCTTTCTATTGCAGTTTTGTGCGATATACCAATTTCGCCACACCCAAAAAACCACCTCTTGTAAGCGTAAAAACTTCATGGAAAAACGAGAGTTTTGGCGAAATTGTCGTTTTTCCATTCGGCAAATTTTTATGTGTAAGTTATATTCACGCAATTTGAGCGTCAATGGAAGAACGACTAGTGTGAGTATCTGACAAAAAATGACCCTGAATCCACATTTTTGCACAGATTGTCTTTTAAAGGCTGTGATCTTAAACCTTTGATCAGCTGATGAACAGCCTGTTTCAGTTTAACTGTTTTCAAAAAATTGCTTACTGAATTTTTTTTTTTTTTTTTTGTCTTACTTCCATTTCTTCTTTTTGCATTTTGAAACTCTTCTTAGAACCTTCATAAGATGCAACAGTGCAAAATGTAAATTCATGCAATTTTTCAACTGGTCTTAAAATTTCGATTAGGTGTGTATAACCTATTATGTGATTATAGGTTTTTGTCTTGGCTCAAACAAAGCATTACATTATTATTATTATTATTATTATTAATATTATTATTATTATTATTATTAATGTGGACCATGAGTCTGTAAAAAAGCTTATCTATCTATCTATCTATCTATCTATCTATCTATCTATCTATCTATCTATCTATCTATCTATCTATCTATCTATCTAATCTAATCTAATCTAATCTAATATCACCAACCAACAGATGCGCTTATTATTACTTATAGGACTAAACAAAAGGCAGTAAATGTTATAAATTTCAAACTTGATCACACACATTTGATTTAGTCAGAAATATAGCAACAGAATCCAGTGTGGTCTGTACTCTGTCTGTAGAGCAGTGATGGTATTGGTGCATATGATGATGTATCTTTGTAAAAACTTTCCATTTTCGGTGTAGTTGCAGCTTGTTGCTCTTTCATGTAGGGAGGGGTGGCGTTCAAAAAGGCAAAAAGCAGATGGAGGAAGGAAGACTGAGAGTCGCTCTACTATGTAATGAAAATAATCACAGTACATCCTTCAAACCAGACACGGTCACTTAAATACCTCTTCATATTTCCATTTTATTCTTTGCAGTTAAGAGCTTAAACTTCAAAATGAAATTGGAACAGACTCTCTACATCCTCAGAGCTGATTTTCTACATCCTTGCTGTTCGTGGAGATCAAATTTGTACTGATTAAAAAAATATAAAGACTTAAGAAAGGGGCAATATTAAATAAACTGCACTTCTTCTCACGCCTTTTCGGGCATGTAAATTAAACTGTTGTGCTGTTTTTCTTGCTAAAATTGTCATGATTGTTGTTTTTTTTTGCATTATTATTTCTGTTTTAGTTGTTCGCGTATATGTTCAGTTTAATTGGATGTTGGGAATAAATCACTAAATAAAATGAAAAAGAAACAAACTTAAATTTCTTAACGTCTACTCTTTTCTGCCAACCCTAGGGGCCTCTGTTGATGTGGTGGATGTTAGGTGAAGGATTCTAGTTGCAGTCATGTAATTAGTGACAAGATCCCCAGATTTTGCAAAATCTTCTACCATGTGGCAAAAGCCTCTGTGACTTATGACACATTGATCCTGTTTACATAAGTACACATTTATAGTCGCGTAAAAAATTAGACCATCAAAAGTCGTCAAAAACAATGGTTATTCAATCAAGTACTAACTCCTGTGTGTATCATGTGACTAAAACAGACAGAAAAGAAAACAT
>JAPQRP010050074.1:0-11311 GCA_037367295.1 Apogon hyalosoma
AATAACCAAAATCACTTCAGTTCTTACATCAATATCTATGTCATTGTACTGACAAAAACAATGCTTTTATTCATTCCGTGTTTTCTTTTCTGTCTGTTTTAGTCACATGATACACACAGGAGTTAGTGCTTGATTGCATAACTATTGTCTTTGATGATTTTTGATGGTCTAATAATTTTTTTCCCGCGACTGTATGTATCAGAATAATACAAGATGTAAATATGCCAAAATGTAGCACAGATCGCTAATTTACATCCATATTCTCCAGACAGGTAATGAAAAAGAGAACAGTATAAGTAATAACATACATATGAGGACAGAATATTATACAACAAGCTAAAAATGATCACTTGTAGCCTTCATCAGAACAAATCTGATAAAAGTCACGGTCGTTTTGATAATCCTAGGCCTAATATGGTAATTAATGTGGTAAATCTTGGCTCATGTGACTCGTGAAGCTCAAATGTATGAACATAGTCAACAGGTAATAGGCGCATTGAAGTTAAAAACCCAAAGATGTAATCAGAAATACAACTGTAAAATGTGATTATATTTGCTTGTGAGTTATGTTTGCTGGCTATTTACTCTGTAATAACCCCATACTCTGCATTATTTTATAATCTGTGATGAAAAAATATATGGGACATTGTCATCAGATATGCTGTATATGGACAAAAGTAGGTGGACATGTTGAATTCAGGTGTTTGTTTTCTTACAGGGGTCTGGGATACAAATCAACAATTACAAATAGTTTGATTATTACACATTATTTAAAGGTTGTAGCCAAAACATGTCAAGGTAAAAAAAAAAAAAACTATTTTCCTTCTATCGGACAAAAAAGAAAAGAAATCTTAATAATTACAAATGTCATAATATAGTTTTATATTGTGATAAATATCATTGCAGATGGTTTTTACTTAATTTCTCGCCACATTTTTAAATTTTTTTTAAAATCCATGACTATGATTTTAAATGTTCTGTGTCTAAATGTCTAGAATACTTTTTGTGCTGTGACTGTAAATAATAATTTTCTGCCTCAACTAACCATTTACTTTCTTCACATCTCACTTCAGATGAAAAATCTCCCATTAAACTTTGAGGAAACATTGATTTTCACGTCTCAAATCTGCACAAACGGGACATCTTACGAACTGTAGCTATGATGTGTCCCAATATTTTTGTCCATATTGTGTATTTCAAAGTGTGGAACAAGTCTAACAGGACTTCTACTGAACAGTGCGTGCCTCGAAGCTTTGGTAACATGAAGCTTTGAAATCATTTTTTGCTAATGTTGCCAAAGGTAATATTATTTTATTATCCTGCTGACTCAAACCAACGTGAACAGGACATCTTACAGCTGTAGCCATGATGTGTCCCAATACTTTTGTCCATATAGCGTATGAGGGTTTTCAGGAGTCAAAAGTCTTTTTTTTCCCCAAGTATATGGTTGACCCTAAGGCTTAAAACTTTAACTACAGTAATCTGAAAGACAGGCCACATCCAGAGCTTCCATCAGAGGACATTGATACCCCCCACCCCACCCCACCCCCATCCCACTCAGCTCGTGGTCACGTCCTTCCCTCGTGTTCGCTGGAGCAGTGTTATGACACTAGAGAAGGAAAGACTATCAGCTTGTAAACAAGGGTAAATTTAGCTCGTACTCGGCGTGACTGCTCGCATTCTCCATCGTCGGTGAATACTGTAAATGATCGGGTTTGTATGTATGGGTGTCGTAGACAGAAAACGAGAAGCCCACACACAAGATGTACTGTATGTGTGGCCAAAAACAAAACAGACTAGACTATTTCCTGGGTGGTTAGGTAATGATTTGGAAATATTTGAGTTGGGTTTATCGGTCATCAGCCGGCCTGGGAGATGTTGAGGTTTACAATTTTTGCCTTCATGTGGAACGGAAAAGAAGAAAAACGGGAAAAAAAATCTAATGTTGCATAATCAAAGCTTAAAAATAGGAGCAGATGATCTAAATCTACTAAGTCAGAAGTCATTATTCTGTGTTTCTCCATGTTCCTGGAGTAGAAGTTGCATATGATTAATAATAACACACAGGGTAATTACATTATTATATTACAGCTGTGAAATAAATTGAATTAAACCGTTACAATAACAGCTTATGAGCGGCAATAATGAGAAAGCCCCTGGAACTTCCTCCATCTACTTAAACACACATGAAGTAATGCCGATCTAAGATTATCATAACAAAGCCGCGGCCCGTGTTCCATGGTTTTAATAGGTTTCCCATGTTGCTTCCGTTCGTGCAGATGCGGTCGCTCGGCGGTGTATCGCACCAGAGAGATGGCGGCCCGGGCCCTGGTTCCCTTCGTGCCCGTCACCCAGGTCCCGTCCACCGTCCACGCTTTACTGCAGCAGCTTCCTCCAGAGCCCGCACCCAGAATGCAACACAACCACATCCACGGGACTCTACTGCAGGTCGGCACCAACACACACCATCAGAACCAGAACAAGCAGCCGTGTGGATGAAGCTGATATTGCTGTTACGTACATGTCCTTCATTACATTCGATTATTTCCTTGCCTGTTTTTATCCTACATTAAATGACACCTATCATCGTGAGACTCGAAAAAGTGAAAAGACAAAACAAAACGTCACTCTGTTTTTTTTAGGGTGAACAGATAAATGTGTACTGCTTGGGTTCCCTAACTTTTTCAATATGGAATGCACTTAAAAAAAAATAAAAATAAAATAGGACCAGTAGCCCTGTATCTCACCAGCTTGTTCTGTTAAGGATCAATACTAACTTGAATTTGTGAGGTTGTCAGGTTCGGCCGCTATGTTAGAGTCCTGTGGTCTTGATGCAGTAGATCAATCTCCCAATAGAAGTGGGTGATGCTTTCACTGGAGGAGAACTCAAATAATGGAATGAAAGTCCATATATGTCTTCCTATCAGTGCTCAGTAGTAACTATATTGATATCTGGAACCATTTCCATGTTATAAGCTATTTTATGTAAAGGCAAATTTTTAATATTTCGAAAATTTAAAAATCAAAATTTCTCAAAGTTGTGAACAGACTTTGTGGACATTGTCCATAGGGAGCTAGATATACGATTTGAAATTAATCCAACAGGGTAGATTCATTAGAGAAGAGGTTTGAAGGAATGTATTCATTCATTTATTTTTGTATGTGGTTTAACCTTTATTTAACCAAGTAAGTTAGTTGAGAACTGATTCCCATTTTCAATAACAACCTGGCCAAGAGGCAGCACACAAACAGAACAGAACAGATTACATGTACAACAAACAAATAAGATGGACTTCATGCATAAAAATTACACAGCGACATATAATAAATAGAAAGGCTAAAAACAGGTGCAGTGTTCCTGAAGTGTGTATCTCTCTAACCTTTTAAACGACGAGGGCTGTAGGGACGAGGTGAGTTTTTAGGGTCGTTGCAAATTGTTTACCAAGACAATCATATGGTGAGCTAAATTTAAAAAAAAAGGAAAACTATTAAATTACTATATTTTGTTATTCATAATTTAGCACAGACACAATAACAGCCACAGAGCATCCGTTACCATATTACCAGTTTTCTATCTACCAATTTGTCAGCTCCGTTATTATTGCTTTACTGCTTTCACTAAGAAAAACAATATTTAATCTTACAATTGACATGAAGAATCTGAGTGGAATCAAAGTAAGAACAGACTAGTTTCTGTCATTGTAATAAACACATAGACTCACACACGTATAACTGTTTGTTTTGCGTTTCTGTCAACTGAGGAACCAGTTAACACTTGCCTATGACCTGTTTTGGGAAAACGGTTCCAAATACACCCCATACTTTGGAACAGTTATACACACTATTACAATACATAGCTTATTGTGAGATAAATATATTTTTATAACTATGACTTAGTGTGAAACATGTCGTCTTTATGGTTGATGATATATTGGACAGGATGCTGGTTTCCACTCTCTAAAACATTACTAGGAGTAATACATTTCTCAGCCTTTGGCTGTGATGGTATTTCATTACAGACATTAACAGCATACGCTTTAATATGTACATCAAGCCCCTGAAGTATGTACACTATGCTTGGGAAAAGTTGGCAACCACAGCAGCAAAAACAGAAGTGCCTCTGTTTGTTGCATTCGATGTAAATAAGTCATACATACAATGCTTTGTTGTTGGAATGGGAGATTGAACCATAAGATCATATCAAGATGTTTTCAGTCACAGTCTTGATCATCGAAGTGAACTGAGATCTGTCTTCTCGGGTTTGAAATGTGCTGTTGAGTACTAGAGTCCAGACAATGGGATTCTCTGTTTGCTCAATTAAAACACAATGTTTTTGTAGCCTGGGAACCAGATGTACATACTGTGTCTGCCTGCGAGCAAAAGGTTAAGTTTAGTTCCCATTGACACTGATTTCCACTTGGCTTCGATCTGGGTCAGATATAAATAACGGTTTATCTAATATGGAGCGGGTTCGATGTGGTTTTATACGATAACGGGGCCACTGTCGATTCAAGGTCAGCATTAGCTTTATTTATGTTTTCATTTACTTATGAATGTATCTTTTGAAAGTCAGTCAGTCTTATCCTTGAACACAATAAAATGCTCTTGAATATAAATTTAACTTAATCTGTGCCATGTATCACAATGACTTAATGTCTAGACTCAGCTGTGAAATGGTTTTAACCCATAGAGACCCAGCACTACTTTTGTGTCAGTTCCCAAATTAATTTTTCTCTGTATTTAACCTTTATCAAGTGATTTATCACCACTTACTGTAATGTTACCTTCTCTATTTAGCATTTTTAAGTGTAAATCATGTGTTTTCCTATATTTAATTTCCTATATTTCATTTAGATGTTCATGAAAACTCAAAGGTTATTATATCAAAACAGAGAAAACTGAAGAAAAAGTGACTTTCACTAAAATTTATCATTAACTGAACATAAACCACAGGGAAATGTTTGAAAATGCAGAATTCCATTTAAAAAAGCAAAATATCATTCCTTTAAGAAATTTCTGGTTCATGTTTTTCACATTTTTAAAAGACACTTTGAAGGTGTAATTATTTTCATAATGTAATTCTACTTATTGTCACTGTTATTATTTTACTGGTCCGGCCCACTTGAGGTCTTACTGGGCTAAATTAAACTAAAAGTTCTTTGGAAACACATGAGATTCAAATGGCTCCAGGGTCTAGTCACTTCAAAAATGAACATTTTGACAACTGGGTGTGAGAGGTTTGCACAGTGATGAAATATAATATGCTATTACTAATGCAGTTATCATAACATGTGAAAGTGCCCCCCCCCAAGATTATAGATATGGTGGATTGAGCTCCACACACACAGAGCCTGTCCAGACAAGGCAGTTATCGCTGGGTAAATACCAGTGTTTAGTTCTGTCATCACACTCTGACAAACACAACCAAACAGTCTGCCGCTAATATCAACACACGCCGGAGAAAAGGGGAGAGGGAGTTTCCCAAGCCTTTTACTGAGCGCCACGGACGGGGTCGGCGGGCGGGCCCGGGGGGTTAGCGCCGTCAGAGCCCAGCTGAGAGGTCAGCGCAGGAACTGTAAACTGCATCGTTTTCCTCAGCATTTGATGAAGCACTTCTGGTTTGATAGCGGTTTGGGCTCCAGGGAGGTCCGCCGTGGGATGAAGTCAAGGATGGCGAGGAGGAGGGGAGGTGGGCCTCTTAAAGGCTTAGAGGAGCTTTGAGGAAGAGAGTGGGTTTTAGTTTGCTTTCCTGTCGCGGCCTTCGTGTGTGGAGCTTCCCCAGATGTCTTCCAGTCTGTGTGTGTCTTCACCTCACGTCTCCATCGATCTCCGCTGTGTCTTTGTGTTTCTGTTCTCCTGCTTCCTGCCTCTCCATCATATCTGGCCGTTCTATCCCGCCCTCTCAGTTTTTACCCTGGAGGCAAAAGCGGGTCCAAACCAATTTATTTATTTATTTACTTTTTGCACATGCCTACATTTTCAGTAATTTGAGTGATTTTTTTTTTACAGTCGCTTTTTGCACCAAGTGTTTTTGCTGCTAAACAGAACAGAGCTACTACACTGATTTTCATTGGTCCTGTGACAGTGACGATAAAGATCTAGTCTATTCTATTCTGTTTGCTCATATGCTTCTCAAATTGGTTGCTTTCAAAAAGGACAAATCTCATGGAATCCAGATTTGAGAAGGGATTGGAGTTGATAAGAATTTAAAGATTCCAGTTCATACTCGTACTTGTCTTCATCCACTTATCCGGGTCTGAGTCGTGGGGGCAGGAGCCTCAGCAAAGAAGCCCAGACAGCCCTCTCCCCAGCCACTTTTCCAGCTCTTCCAGGGGGATCCCTAGACGTTCCCAGGCCAGACCAGAGACATAATCCCCCCAGCATGTAAGATCCACTTTATAATAGAGGAATAGAACCAGGGAGTTGGACGTTGAAAGTATGTAAAGTTTCACACCAGCATTAGTTACGTTTGTTATGGACCTCCACATATTTAAGTGCACCCCCCCCCCCCGGTCCAACAAAAAAATAAAATAACACCCCCCTTCTGTTTTTATGACAAATCGCTTTCGGCTTAGCTCCCTCTTCACCGCAGCAGACCAGTTTAGCGTCCGCATCACTGCAGATGCTGCCCCGATCCACCTGTCGACCCCCCCGCTCCATCCTACCCTCACTCATGAATAACATCCCGAGATACTCGAACTCCTCCACCTGTGGCAGAACTTCCTCCCTGACAGTGGGCACTCTTACCCTTTTTTTTTCTTTCCAGATTCCAGTTCCATTATCAATTTTCTTATTGATTGTCATTGGATTAGGGAATAAACTATAGCACATGTGGCTTTCTTTGCATTAACTCCTTAACCTTCTGAGACCTGGCAATGCATTCTTGTCCTCTGCAGGGGTAAGAGTTCCACAGCGTTACTTAAAAATGTTGTCCGCTGCGAAGGAAAGTCCATGAACTAACCCTAACCCCGTCGCACGGCGTGTGTTATGTTAATAATGTAAAGTCCGCATTTATCCTCAGACACAAACAGGCCACAGAGGTCTGGTTAGACACTTACAACTACACATCTATTTTTTTTCCTTAGTGACATGACTTGATGCCGTCTACTTTGTGTATCTCCAAGCAGATTAATGCAACTTTTTATTCCCCCATACTCTTTTTATACCTGTCTTCGGTTTTGAGTCACTGAAAACCGTTTTGGTAGTACGGTGTACATATCTGCAGGGACCATCTGCTTCTCGGCTTTAAACCACAGGTGGGTCGGTGGCGTGCTGCAGATGAGAGGCAGATATGTAAGGAGTGTTTGGCTGCAGGAGTGCAATGCAGGTGAAGTGGTCTAAACATAGTGAAACAGAGATAGAGGCCTGGAGCGTACGTGTGGAGAAGCGCACAGAAACACTGATAGTGGAGGTGATAGTATCATCTGTGTGTGTGTGTGTGTGTGTGTGTGTGTGATAAGTAGGTTAAATGTTCATACGTCACCAAAATGAAGGAACAGAAAAACAGGAGTGAATACATGACGAACCTGTAAATGTTTGATGGTTATTATTGTAAATGAAAATGGATGAAATTTTGAAAATGCATCCATCCATTCTTCAGTCTGTTCCTTCCATCCATCCATCCATCCATCCATCCATCCATCCTTCCTTCCTTCCTTCCTTCCTTCCTTCCTTCCTTCCAGCTATCTTACCTTCCTTCTGCCCTGCCTTCAATTCATCCTTCCTTCATTCCTTCCTTCAACTGATCACTTATCTGTTCTTCATTCTTTTTTCTTCCTTCCATCCATCCCTCTATCTGTCCTTCCTTCCTTCCTTTCATCCATTCATCCATCATCCACCCTCCCTTCATTCCATCCATCCATCCATCCATCCATCCACCCATCAGTTAAGAAGTGGAAAATAAAGAAACTAATGAAAACGCTAAACTATTGCAACCCTACACCATCATATAAATACGAGGGGTTTGTTAAAGGGGTTTAAACGTATATGTAAACAAACAGAAATGGGTGAAATTAATTAAAAAAAATACACATCTGAAACTACTGAAAATGAGGAATGAATCAAATCTAAGCATTAAACATAAAACTAAACTGAAATTGTACATGAAAGGTCAAACTGAAGTAAAGATAAATGAGAAACGTAAAACTAATATAACTTTGATGTATATGCACAAAACGTGCAGAATACACACTGTTGTGTCGTTAACGCAGACTTGAAGGACACCGTGTGGAGCTATGGGAAATGCCTAATGTATGTTAATATGCTTCAGCGTCTGCGTAACAGGTAGCAGATGTTTTTGCTCGAGGGAGAAACGACTTCCTCTGTTATTGTCAAAGAACAACTGTTAGTGGGCCATGTGTGGAGCTGGGAACCATCACAGTGGCTGAAGCCGACTCCACCACCCAGCCCACTTTCTCACACAGACAACAAGCCTCTCACACAGATATATTGTACTCGAAGGTTTCCATTCAGCCCCGGTTTGATGTAAAGTTAAGTTTCTTTCTCAACACGATGGTCGTCGGGGGTTAGTCTCACATAAACCAGACCAAAGTGATGGGTCTGACACCATCCACTGTCGTTCTAGAATGGGGGTGAAACTTGTCCTCATTGTTGGCCAGTTCTTTAAATGAATCAGTCTTGTATTGGGTGGTGCTGACCTCACGATGCGTTTGCAAAAAACACTGTTTTAGTGAGACGTGCTCGAGGAAGCGCACCATACTGTATGTCCTAAAAAAAAAAAAAAGAAAAAAAAAGACAATCAGACTTTCTGCAATGATAACTTGAAAAATAATGACTCAATCAAAATGCAATATCAGGGCATGAAACTATAACTTATTACCTACATCGTGCAGAAAACCCCATTGGATTTGCATCAGTGGTCACGGAGAAATGTGGATCTTTGTAAAGCATGTCAGAAGGCCCTTCCCTCCAAGTTTTGTAAGGAGACGCGTTGTCCATTGTGTTCCCGCCTTACAAATACCAAGTTCTTCATTGTGTTCTCACACAAAAATATCTCTTTTGAAAAAGTGACTGCTTGTTTCTTTTCATTTTCTACTAATGAAATGAAGAATGAATTACATAAAAAAGAAAGCAGATATCTGACTTTTGCAAACATTGGTAAGGTGTGAAAATGGGATGATTAAAGAAAGATATTAAATTATTAACTCATGGAAGATTGGATTGAGCTTTTCCTCCTTTTTGGCTTTCTGTTTTCTTTTTTCTCTTTTCGTCACAATGATCATAAACAATAATATGTACATATTTACTGTGAACTCTTCCCTTAAAAACTAAAAAAAAAATGGTTCTTGGTTAAAACAAAATAATATAAACGTTCAACTTAGTACATTAATTAATAAAAATATTTTCATTCATATGGATGCCAAGAACATCCAAGTGCCAAACTTGGAAGAAACGAACCCGTGACATGCTTTACAAAGATCCACCTTTCTACGTGACCACTGAACCAAATCAAACGGGGTTTTCTGCAAGATGTAGGTAACAAGTTAAAGTTTCATACCCTGAAATAGCATTTAGATTGTTTAATTATTTTGAAAGTTATCAATGTGGAAAGTCCAATTGTAATGTTTTTTTTGGGACATACAGTATAAAAGAGAATGTGACATAAAAAGCTGTGTCCCTGTCCAACTTTCAAAGCAGTAACAAGCAAACAGAGGATGAAAGGACAGTGACGACCCTGCCATTGTGCGACTGAAAACGTTGCATATATTTTTTTGAAGCGTACATCCAACAAGCCTGTCTAGAGCAGAATAAAACATACTATACAGCAAATCCTTGGTTCCATTTAATTGGCTTGTTACTGTAGCTGTGGCTATTGTAGTTTTCAAGGTTCACCAAACTGGCAAAATTGGAAATAAATTTGCATTTTTCTGTCTTCAAACACAAGCACACTGACTCCTTAGACCAGTGTTACTCTGAACAGACTTGGCTTTGACCTTTCCCTCTTTTTTTGTATGGGCTATGTGGTTATCGGAGAGCCCATCGATATGAGTCTGTGACAATTTTGACATGATGTAACCCCATAAAGACCTGGTGCTACTTTTGTGGCAGTTCTCAAATGACTTTTTCATTCTATTTAACCTTTCTAAAGTGATTTATCACCATTTATTATAATATTATCCTATGTATTTTGCACTTTTTTGGGTGTTGTCCTATTTTAAATTTACAAACCATGTACTTTAATCATCATTCTGATATAACATTTGAGTGTTATTATATCAAAAACAGAGAAAGCTTACAAAAAAGTCACTTTTCCTGTAAAATATATTATTACCTGAACGTAAAAACAGGTGTCCCCAACCACTGTCATTGATCCAATTCCATGGGTTTTACTGATGAATCAATGTTGTAGAAGATGACGGTGTTTCCACGTTCACTCCGGAGCCTCTTAACGTCCAAATGGGTCATATCTGATGACCATGAAAAGATGACAAACTGCATTATACACCAATTGTTTACATGTATTGATAGAATTAGTGGAGCAACAGGTATTAGACATTTTAAATCAGTGGATGATTTGAGTTGCCAGTGGCTGTTTGGGTCTTTATGGGTTAAAGTAAAATGCAACAGTCATCAGATCTTCGGAGAATGAAAAGTCAGTTAAAGAAAGGTGATGAATTTTATGAATTATAGCTCATGACCAAATGGGTTTGTTGGAATAATGAGACCAGCAGCAGGACGTGTATCTCTACTTTAATCAAGCTCTTTAAGCCTTCTTATTGTTACTATTAACTGTGCATAAATGAATAAACAAATGAAACAGTTTAGGGTTAATTCAAGGCATTGCCTGCTGTAAAATAATTATCCTTTGTTCTTCAACAGTATATACCTAATTCTATATTTCTTTTAAAAATGAAAACCCAATAAGCAGTCAAATAAATTAACAAATGTATGTATTTATTCATTTATTTTAAAGTGACACAATAAGGCTGGAACATTTTAATGGAATCCATAACACTGTCAGCCTCTGCAACTAACATATTTGACATGGTTTGTTTAGTTTACATTTAACTTCATTGGGTTAACCCACGTAACGTACAGTCATGGAAAAAATATTACACTGTCAAAAGTCATCAAAAATAATGGTAATGGCAATCAAGTACTAACTCCTGTGTGTATCATGTGACTAAAACAGACAGAAAAGAAAACATGGGATAAATAAAAGCACTGTTTTTGTCAGTACAATGACACAGATATGGATGGAAGAACTGAAGTGATTTGGTTATGATCAAGAAAACATGGAAAATGGATAGATATCAGCTCTGAAATTCAACTACTATGAGCTATTTTTGTT
>JAPQRP010050075.1:0-11309 GCA_037367295.1 Apogon hyalosoma
ATAAATAAATAAAGTGTTGATGGTCACTAACTAGGGAAGCAAATTATCGATTAATCCATTAATCATTAGTTGGTTGACCTTATCGATCGATTAACGATTACTTGATAACCGGCCATTTTCCCAAGAACCTGAATTTCTCTTTCAACAGGATCTATAAGAATAAAAGCTAAATATTGTTTATATACTTCATGAAAAAAGCATGTCATATTTTAGGGCTGGGCGATAAAGCGATACCTATATATATTGAGATATAACTTTCCTCGATTGAAATATGAGACATGCTCGATATAATTTTGATAGAATTCATTCATCCATGTTTTTACGGGCATAAGAACATTCATTCATTCAGTTTCTGAGCCTGCGTTATCCTCACTAGGGTCATGGGGCTCACTGGAGCTTATCCTAGCTACTTATGGGTGAAGGCGGGAAACACCCTGGACATGTCGCCAGTTCATTGCAGGGCTGCCAGTTTATTGTAGGGCTGACATAAGAACAGCCAATCATAATTAAGTAGCGACGCACCGAACCAAACAAGCTACAGCCACAGCAAGTTAGGTTGATGTCCACAGCACAGGCGGAAGAGCAGCCACAGCACACACACTAATGTTTGGGCTGCAGCGGGAGATGAACGTTCCCTCAGGAGAAAAGGAGACCAAGAACTTTGGCGACCGGGTTACTGAAAAGTAGGGTGTGAACCGTTTGGGTTCAGGGCCTTCAATACAATATGGAGAGTCATGTAGACTATGTGAAGAACGCAAACACTTGCCGTGGTAAATTTGGCAAGAGACTCACAGATTTGCACTTCGCGGCTCATTAGGTCATCAGTCAGTAATCATTGAGACGCAAATTACAGCTCTGTGCCGCTTTGGTAACACAGAGAGGAAACTACAACCCCATTTTCATCCAAACAAAAGGTCATTAATGATCGGTAGATGGCATTACCTCGAATGTGGAGCCAGTCAGTGAGTGCTAGTTTAGGGACCGTCTGTAAAGTGCTAACTGGAAATTTTATACATACTTAAAATTCAGTAACTTTGTTTCTACTCAGTGAAATGGCACCAGATGTATCTCACACACTCATGAACCCCTTCTGCACACACTACACCACTCAGATTGGACAAATATCATAGCCATTAGCCAAAATATAATATGAAGTACATCTCTGTTTTTAAATGAGCCCATATAGTGCCACCAAATAATGTACTGTTAGCTTATTTGTCATTGGATACAGTACAGGCTATGACATGTATGTACCGTAGTAGAACAAAATTAATTCTGCAGAGAAATTCAATAAAGTAAATGGATCTGAAGAGGGGCAATTTAGAAGAAATGGGCATTTCTTACTTTGCCTTACTACCTGACACAATGGAGCACCCCCCCCCCCACACACACACACACACATACTATTTTCCCATGGCCACTGGGGTGACCGACGTACCTTATAGGAGGATGTTTTAACTTTTGTCTCACTGACCAGATAGTCCAGATGACTGTGGACAAGACAGGGGAAAACACTCTGATACTGACCCCGCATTTGTGCGCATATTTAAGTGGGGGTGCACCGCTCCCACAAACATACGGGTCAGTCTGTGTTTTGCTCTACCATGTCCTTAAAGTGATTCCATCTCATCAACGCCATGACCTGGTTCTATGACCAGCTATCTCGGCTGCGGCGTCGCAGCGTGGACAAACCGGAAGCCTTCGGACAGGTGTGGACCAGTGGTCAGACTGACTCCCCCGTTATTCAACCTCTGCGATTTGTTTACATCCCAAATAAATAAATAGTTACAATGAGAAGTTGTTTGTGTCCATCTTTTTAATATATGATGAGACAGGCTGCCACATTGCATAGAATTTGGCTGCACTGCCTCTTGTGGTATATCTTATTTTCTCTAATGTCAGTTCATAAGGTCTTTAATCCAAAGGTTGAATGTTGATGGATTTTAGTCTTTCCCTTTAAGTAGAATGAGCCGGTGAGCTATTAAAGTTGTGAAAGCAATGATGTCCTTAAAATTCTTGTTGAGGTGTGTATTCTGTGGACTCACTCCAAATATTGCAGTGAGTACATGACATTCTATTGGGGTTTCAAAGATCTCTGAAAATAAATTAAATATTGGTTGCCAGAAATTGCTCAGTTTTGTTGCAAAGGTAAAACGTGTGAAAGGGTTCCTGGTGACATCTGTCACATTTAGAGTAGGGCTGCAGTTATTGAGTATTTTAGTATTCAAGGACTCTACAGAGAATTCCTTCAATTAATTGAGTAATCGGATAAAACTTATTTTTGCTTGGTTTAAAAGCAATTATAAATACACAAGAGGAAATAAGGTATTTCACTTAATAATGAAGGACCAATTGGTTTCCTTTTTTAGATAATTAACACTTTTATTTCTTATATTCATATTGTGCATACGCAACAAACTGCATTTTCTTGACTAGAAATATTTCCAGAGGCAATTGCAAACACAAATAAAGGCAAAAAGGCATAAACATTGCCTTTTTGTTGTAACTTTGCAACTTTGGCAGCTATAACTTTCAGAATTTACAGTTTAGACAACAGGAATGCATTGTGGCAAAAAAAGAGGCAAGAACATTTTAACGGTAACTTGGAACGAATCCATGCATGAACAGTTTTACACACTTCTGCTATATAAAATCAAAGCAATGCACCCCCACCTTATCTGTCTCTGCCATAACCTATAACCCCCCATACACACATGTCCAGTTAATTGATGATTTGCTTCATTTTTGCAAAAGTAGTTGGATTTTGCGAAAATTAGGCTGTGGCAAGGTAAGAGAAAACTTTCATCAAGCTGTGCACCATTCTTTGCAAGCTTTTAGGAAATTAACCATGCAAATCACAGGTGCACAACTCGCTGCCTAAATCTATGCTTGTCACAGTCATCATAAACTAGCCACACATTCACCATAATTAACAGAAACCTAGCCCTCCACAGGGCTAATGTTATGTTAGCAAGGTTTTTATTTTATCTCAGGTCCTCTGCTCCATTCTGGGTGTCTTTGGAGGAGACAATTCAACATCGCAGATGTGCTGTAGTGGTTTGGAAGGGCCGTGTTACAACGAATACATGTCATGGTGTTCACCTTGGTGTTCAGTCTGAAATGCTTCCACACATTCAACCTTTTTTGTCATTTTTATTATTATTTTTTTTTGTCTTTTGTCATTGTTGTATTCACTCGCCTCTTCCATCTTCAAGCTGCTTCAACCGAACACTTGTGCATCTTCCGTCATCTTCCTTTGCTTGAGTGACATAAGCCCGTTGTGCCACATTAGGTAGTCTGTGCAAAATGCCTTGCTTTGAGCTTTACAATTAAATAAGCGATTCCTTGAGGCTGAGACAATTCCTCGATAATTTTTTGTAATCGAGGTACACGAATTACTCGAATCATTTCACCCCTAATTTAGAGTCAGTAGTTAACTTTAGTTTGGCTAGTTTTGTTTTAGACCAGTACAGTCTACGTGCAACTTTGAACTGCATTACTGAATGTTTTAGACAGATTGAAGATGAATGAATTTTGTTGAGGGATTCTTGCCAGAGATGTTCTGATATTTCTATACCCAGTTCCTCTTTCCACTGCTGTTTCTGGATATCAAGAGAGTTCTCTGTATGGTGATTAAGTAAAGAGTATACTCTTCTGATGAGACTTCTGTTGTGTGCTTTTTGCTCCAGAATGGTGTCTTAGAGAGAGCTACTAGGTTAGGGGTGTCCAACTCCGGTCCTCAAGGGCCGCTATCCTGCATGTGTTAGATATTTCCCTCTTCCGTCACACCTGGAAGCCATTACATAGTTATCAGGCTTCTGCAGAGCTTGATAATGAGTTAATCATTAATTGAACCAGGTGTGCTGGAAGAGGGAAGCATCTAAAACATGCAGGATACCGGCCCTCGAGGATCAAGTTTGGACACCCCTGTACTAGGTAGTGATGGATAACTAGTGATATTATGAGAGATGAAGCTAAGTAATTGTAAGAATCTAAAAAAATGTTAGTGGGGAATATTCAAAGGAATCAGAGAATAAATCTTTTAAAATGGTGATCCCATTTCCAGCCCAAAATTTAAAGGCATTATCATTTATAGTAGGGGCAAACATATGATTTCTTAAAATATGAGTGCATAATGATATATTATTTAGAAAAAAATATCACCTAAATTGACTCAAAATTTCAAATGAGTGTATGATAATAGGATTTGGGGAGAAATGAGACACGGGTACAGACTTCGGTAGTTTTGTGGAAAGCAGGGCTTGAGGGGAGGTTAAGCTTTTCCAGAATTACCCTTTTTGGGGCTGTATCAAAGTGTTGTGGAAAAAACTCTGTTCATTTGTCCTCAGAATAAAAAGAATGGTCTTCAGATGATCAGTGTCTTTCTGTGTATTTTAATTGAAGCTTCAAGGTACAGGTCGTACAGAGGCAATGCTGTCTGCATGAGTGTGCACCAAGGAAAAAGTTGTGTCCCTCTCTTATAGGGGAAAACAAAAACCATTCATTCATTATGTTACTTTGTGTCAGGGTAATATCAGATGTGTGCTAGATTGGAATGTATGGGAGTGAAAAAGAGATAACTGTGAAGAAAGCACCTCTGTGCAACCAGGTGCCCACGTGTCATCCTGACCCACACAGAGTTCAGTACAAACAGTAGCACAGAGGTTCAAAACAGTTCTCATGCAATGTGAAAAAGAGTTCAAACAGTCTTATATAATGTATAATATAGAATATATGTAAAATTACCATTACACTCCTCCCTTTTGATCATTCATGGATCACTTAAAACATAAGATGATAGAAAGACTAATGAAAACATCCATCAATACACCAAATGAGGTTTAAGTGTAGAGTTCATAAATCATCATAGAGAAGAGCTGTTTTTGTGGAGGACAGACTCCTGGATAACATACTAGCAAAGTCATTTATAATAGGGGAGGTTTTCCATATTTGCATGTTAGGACGCTTACCAATTCATCAGACTGTCTTAAGTAATCAGAAGACTGCATGCATTTTTTAGTCATTTTAGGATTTTATGTCTGTTGCTGAGTTCCATGGGGAACTGAATTCGAAACAAAATGTAGTGACATTGTCAGGAGTACACTGAAAAAAAAACATTTTTTTTTTGGTGTAGTAATATTTATTAGGATAACTGTCACAATTTTCATCTTCTAATTGTAAGTATCAGTGAGAACTGGAATTATTCAAATAAAACTAAATATATCATTTGTGTAATGAATACACTGTGTGGGAAGAGTAAGTTGTATTATGTATTTTCACATAATATTCAAAGGTTTCATAGTCATTGCACATGAACCGAGAAATACCAAGTAAGTTTCAATAGTGTTGCATGTTTTGACTCCGTGCATGTGCCTTGTGACGTGCAGACAGTTTGTGCCAAGTCATGTGACTCGTAGTTTACAGTGTCACTGAGTCATGTGACGGTGTGCTACCTTGCAAGTTGTAAATATTTGTTAAAAGCAAGTTACTGCTCTGTGTTCTGTAGTTCTATGACTCATGTTCTGCTTATAGGGGAGAGTATCTGAGTTAAATGGGTGGAAGGAATATTTCAGTTTGACACCATGACTTAACAATCTGTGATGCTGTCAGAGTCTATGCTGTTTCACATGTGTTTATTAATGAAAGTAAATACCATTGTCTTCTCGTAAGCGTGTGGTGTTTTGGTACTTGAAGTGCGACCAATGTTCACTCTCCCATAACTCTGTACTACCAAAACGTCATAGTATTTAAAAATTACCTTAAAAAACCATTAGCTTTAGGTGAGATTTTTCAGCTTGAAACAGTCAGAATCCAAGTAAAACTTACAAAGAAGAAGAAAGTAAAATCCAATGAGCGTATTAATAATTATCAGTAAATTACCTGATGTTTGCTAGTAAAACTTTTTTCAGTGTAGTAAGTAATCTCTACTTGGGAATTTCCAAAGTAAAATTTACTAAGGATTTCTGTGTGAAAATTGTCTAGGTTTTGTAAGTAAATTGCACTCCATTTTTTTTTTTTTTTTTTAGTGTAGGAGTAGGGTTAGAGAGTGTACACCCTAACCAGAATAAAAGTGGAACGACTATCAAAATAGTCAGGAAAGTGAGGCAACATAGGATGCCTCCAAGGCCACAAAATCCAGGCCCCCTGAACGGGTGCCATGGTCTAGGTCTATCCATAAGTAACACTTGACATTTACGTTGAACCTTACAGAGTACAAGGATAACTATTAAAACAACAGCAAGGAAAGAAAAGAAAATGATCAATACAGTAAGGGTCGTTGCTTGAGATTCTTGGTTGTCACATACAACTGATTATCTGCTGAATCCAGGCCCTTTCTTCTGGTATGGATGTTAGGAGGAGTGGTGTTTCTCAAATGTCTCTCAGAATTCATGAGCAAAGTCAGTTTGTGGAAAGAGCTGTCTTGCTAGGGTTCGTTTTAGTTGACACTGAGGTTTCCACGAACCAGAGGCTTCTGTTATCACTGGTAGGTTTCCACCTCTGTTTTACCTAGTCAGACATAGGCCTAAGACATGTACTGTGCAGTGGTTGTGTGGTGTGAACCATGTAGGGCTGTAGCGATACACTATTCTCACGATACGATACGATACACAATATTCAGCTCACGATACGATGTATATCACGATATTTGGCCAGTGATACGATGCGATACGATTCAATACACTTACCATTTACTGAAAGATTTTAAAGGGACAGAGTGATTTTGGTACATCTTTTGAGTGTTCCATTGACTTGGATTGAATTAATTGAACTGAAAACTGAAAGCATTGATCAGTTACACAATATATGCCTCTGACTGGAAAGACAGTCTACAGCTGCAAATGCTGGACAAAATGAATCAAAGATGTGAGAAGAAAATTAGTTTGATTTGTTGAAACAAACTGTGGCTTACAAGCCTTAGAAAAGAGCAGCATCACAAGTGAACAAAACGGACAATGTTTCCTGTGGAACTGATCTGTTGGTGTGGGCCGTTGTGTGTGTGTGTGGGGGGGGGATTGGGAGGGGGGGTACACGTGTTCGGTGGAGGGGTGTAGGCGCACACGGTTTGGTCGGTTGGGGGGCAGGCAGGGCTCGACCGGTTTCCTCCGTATAATACTATGGGGTACGGGGCACTGCAGACCATACTGCCTGCAGAGGTGAACGTGAAACCTAACGCTCATTTGTGCGCTAATGCGACGGTGATGATTTGTTTGTATGAAATGTATGGTTTGGCGGCAGCAATTTTACCATGGCGCTGCGTCGCTTTCCTTCTTTTTAAACCAAAGTGTTCGCACACATCTGTTAAGTGTGAAGGGGCTGGATTTATATTCACCTCCATTCTCCTGAATCTCTGAGCTCTGACTGTGTAAACAGGAAGAGAAAGACGTTGATGTCTGTGTACAGACAGTATCCAGACAAGTAACCTACTAGAAATGCTCTACAGCGACACCAGTGGCTGGATGACCTCATCACAAGTGAATGGGAGAAATGGGCGGCGAGCAGAGTACCAGACGAAACATGGAGGATTTGAATGGGGCTTGATGTATCGATACTTGCAGATGAAAAATCGATTCTTTCTGGGGAAACAAAATATTGATATATATCACAGAATTGATAAAATCGCCCAGCCTTAGAACCATGTGACCTGTGAGCAGCGCTAGGCTTGCACTCAGGGTTGTTTTAGCTATATGTAGGAAAGCAGAGAGTGTGAGGAAAAAGGTCTTTGTTCTTGATCTCGCTGGGAGGTTGGTCCCACGTAGGAGGATGTTGGCTACTCTGCTATCGTCAGTGTTATAGGTGAAACAGCGTTTTGATTCATCATCTGTTCGTTGGTGGTTTTGGCTTTACCACAGATGTGAGCAACTTCTTGTCCTAGTCTTTCTCATTGTGTGGTGACTCAGCACACCACTAGTCGTTGATTGGAGAGGACATCTGCGATGGAACATGTTCTATTGGATCGTCTGGACTGGGAACCTTCTTTCAATGGGTGGTGTGGATCCATGTATGTCGTTCTGTGATCTCCACACATCTTGGATCTCCAAGATTTACGTTGGAGGTTCTTGACAAGGGTCCATTCATCGGGCTGGAGGGTACACAGGGACCTGTGGCTGGAATGGGGAGGGCCATAGCTGCCTGTTGAGAGATCTATTTGAGGTTGGGAGAGAAAGCAGAACAAGAGAGCATATCATGTTTAGAACTAGAAGTAGGAAGAGGTTTGGAGCTTTGGAGGGAGAACCTCAAATGAGGGGGTCTGGCAAACAGAATCTCAAAGGGGCTGAGATGTCTGTCTGTCATGGTTTTGCATGCACATGTACATCAAAGCAATGGGGAGAGTTAGTCCATTGGAGACCTGTTTTTTTAGTTTTGTGGACATTGTTAGTGGCACAAATCATGTATTTTTTGACAAAAATGATCAGCAAAATTAGTGAACCCCACAGTGCACTAGTGTGGTTTTAGGCACTGACAGCTTTCCAGGCTGACCTGTCAGAAGAGGAAAAAAAATGTTTGGAGAGACAAGAGAGAGTCGAGAGGGGAGGGGGTGTGAGTGGTCTGTGTGTGAGAGTGAGAGAAAGGGAGGAGGTGTCCTTTGCGGCCCTGTCTCCCTCAGCTCAGACATGAGATCTGTGGAGGAAGTTCATCATGTCATTGTAGTGTTATAACCAAATCACAATTATTCACATCTAAGCAGGTGTCGCAGTCACAAAACACAAATCTTAAGTACGAAAATATTAAGAAAATACACTACTATAAACATTTAGGCCCATCAGTGTCTTTACACTTTCACAACAAAATTTAGAGTCATGTTTTCTTTTACTGTATCCTTTTTGTATATATTTGCTTTATCAAGGATGAAATACACTTAAATGAATCAGCTGATCAGTTTACTTTACATTCACAAACACTATTTTCACAGTGGAATTAAAATCTCAAGCATCAACTAACAATTAGTAAATAAATCAATTAACCCTGGGATGTGCATCACCCCAAGTTGATCCAATGCCCAAAATCCACACAAACACTTGTATCGGTACCATACTCACACAAGAGCACCAAAGCCACAAAACATACAATGCAAATATTTATGAACATTTATCACAGCCATAGCACAACACAACAGAGCTCTTAAAAACAACAAGAACACATGGGAGTTTCCACTCAAGGGGACCACTTTCTCTGATTTTCTTTACAGGAAAAATGGGTGAGCAGACAGGTGAGATGGGGGTGGGTACAATGACTCCAGCACAAAGGAGCGAGTCAAAGACTACTGTCAAAGACTATCGATGGCTTCCTCTCTAAGAGGATACTGAATACAAACTGGGTGATAATCAGATTTTAGGTGCAATATGGACTGTAGGGCAGTTTTTTTTTACTCAGACCTACAATGTACTTATGTTAGGCCCAAAGCATATCAGGAATCTGTTCAAGATCAAAATCAGGCATGTGCGAAGCTAGGAAGGGGAAATAGTAAGTGCATCATTTTGTTTCTGTGATGACTTGAACTTTGTTCTTAGTAATGAAGGCCTCTGAATAGGCTGTGCGATAGAGTATTCTCGGCAGAATAGAGCACATTGAAAATTGGAAGAATGGAAAGTGATGGTGAGGGCCACCAATCAGAGGTCAAAAAGGCTTGGCCTGCTGTGATGTCCTGCCAGCGCTGTGAGCAAGGACACGCAAGAGACATGTGAGGTGTTGATTTTGTCATTGTGAACAGTGGTTGAATAAGGATGGGAGTTCAACGAGAGACACAAACACATGGGTGTCAGACCATACAAAGTGGGTGGTGGTCAAGGTTGGATCCTGAACAGGCAACTATTCCCTCTCGTATTTGGGATTTGAGTCAGATGAAACATGAGGTGCAATGTAATGCGGTTTGGTGGCATATAGTCTACATCTTTTTTTTTGTTTTTTTTTCTGACAGCACTCCTGTTATGTCTGTCAAGCTAAGATTTAAATTTTAATTCAACAAGAGCCACTCATATGCATAAGCGTGAGACTGGTGATGCATCAGTGAAGTTGAGGGATTGTTGCCTATCGTTGACATAGAGATACCCAGGTTAACCATAAGATCTCTGGCCAGGAGATTTTTTTAAGGGGGGGGGGGGCTTTGAAAACAAAATGAATGTGTAAAAAAAAGTATCAGACAGTGAGCAGAACATTGGGTAAATGAAATACTCATTGACTGTTTCACCAGTGGCTACTTTGGAAAGGATGAGTTTTTCAGATAGTTTGGTTGGGATAAAATGTACTGTTCTTGATGAAGTCAAATTTGTAGTGCCTGAATCTACCATGAAAGGAAGTTGTTTACCATTAAAAACTAAAGATATAATTGGCAGCTGTTTAAAACACGCTAGTGTGTACTTGGCATAGGTGTGTGACATCAGTATGGACAGCTGATGTGCAGATGCAGTATATGGGTTAGTAAGCATGTGCATGACTTCTGCTCCAGGGGAGGGGGAGGGGAGGATATAGAGAGGTGCAGGTGTAGGTGTCTCACAGCCTAGTTGGTTTGGGAACCGTTGTTGCTGGTACCCTCTGGGCTGTCGCTGCTGGTGATCGAATTGCTGTTATCCGTTGTTTCTGTTGATGTTTCTGTTTCTGTCCGCGTCTCCTGCCTTGGCCACCTTTGCCTTGATGTCTCTCGATGACCATGGACGATGAATCAAAACTGGACCATCCGGACCAGAGACTTCCACCATGAGACATGAGACACCGTGGATGTCTTCATATTCAAAGTCTGTTGGAGATTCAGATTTAACAGTCTTTCTCAAATTATAATCAGTCACAATCTCACCTCAGCTGCTTTTTTCTGTGGCTTTGAGTTTGTTGCTGCTGTTGGCAGTTGCTCTGGCATGAAACTGCTGAGGTGGATATAGAGGGGGAGGAGGAGGAGTGACTTCAGGCTCAGGGGGAGGGACAGTGGCTTTGTGCTACTGCTGGTCTGGCTGTGGGTGTGCCATTGGCTGTGGTCAATGCAGGCAGGTGCCATCTTCTGGGAGGAACTTCAGGGCTGTGAGGGTGGGGTATAGAGGAGAGCGAAGAGGGGAGGGGTAGGAGGTGGAGCAAAAGGTGACGCACTAGATGCATTTTCCTGTGTGTGACAAAGAACATCTGTGTCTGCATTAGACAAGGTTTTAAGCAAAGTTTTCAAACATTGTTTTCTGTCCCTAATCTCTGCTTCTTCTATTCACTTCCCCAAAACATTCAACTAGTCCTAAAAGTCTTTTTTTTCTCTCAATCTACCTTTTTCAAGCCTTTTCTGTTTTCTGACATTTACACTTTCTTTAACTTTCAGCAATTTTTGGAAAGAGAAG
>JAPQRP010050076.1:0-11307 GCA_037367295.1 Apogon hyalosoma
GCCACGCCCCTAAACAAACCGGAAGTCCGCCATGTTGGATTGAAATTTCCAAAATGCTGAGTCAGCATTTTCGCTGTCGTAGTATTTTAACTATCTCCTACTTGGCTGTTTGGTCAAATGAGCTCAAAATCGGTGTACAGTATCTAGACAAGTGGGGGATGAAAAGTTATCCAATTTGTTGGGATTGGTGTAACCGTTTTTGTATGATGTGGTCGCAAATTTTGTGAAGTTTTTTCAAATATATGCAATCGCAAAATTTGCTTCAGTTCGGACATACGATCACCGATTTGGTTCAAATTTCACTCAGACGTCTACCTCCCAGGTCTACACTGATTTATCAGGAGAAATTCAAATTTCGCATTATAGCTACCCTACAAATACAAATTTACTAGAATTGCTTCAGTTTGAACATACAAACACTGATTTGGTTCAAATTTGAGTATGTTATCAATGTCCCGGGCCTACACCTATTTATCGAAACAAATTTACATTTCGCACTATAGCGCCCCCTACAAAATGACCTATACAAAAATGGCATCAGTTCAAACATACCAACACCAATTTGGCTCAAATTTGAATCATTTTTCAATCTCAAAGGCCTACACCCATTCAGCAGATGAAATTGAAAAAATGTCGCACTACAGCAACCCCTACAAATTTACCATTAAAAAAATTGCTGCAGTTCGGATATATGAACACCAATTTGGCTCAAATTTGAATCAGTTGTCCATCTCCCACACCTACACTCATTCATCTGATGAAATCAAAAAAATTCATACTATGGTACCCCCTACATATTTACATAAAAGTGTATGTATCTTGCAGAATGTTGGATCCAGCCCACAAAATGGAGTCTTCTCACTGTCAGGTGGTGTCGGCGGTTGTGTGGGGAGGCGGTAGCACAGGAGGGCGAGGGCCTTAACATCGCTCGTGGTTTTAATTAGCCTTGATGTTCGATCTTAGCTGGTGTTGAATGATACTTGTCTGTTGTACACCATCACCATTTGTTCATGAACTAACTAGCATTAGCAGCATGGTGCTAGCGGCTGGATACCGAGCCTCAGGCCACTGATTAGCTCATAAGCTGTGCAGCTAACATTAGCAGCGCAGTGCATGTGGCTGCAAACCGAGCCTCATGTTTCTATCAGTACATTCTCCCCTGGGTTCCCAGACATACGGGTCACAATGACAAAGCTGGTTGTGTGTAAAGAGACCGGCGGTCTGAGGTTAGCTGCTGCTGGCACAAAGCTGCTAACGTTCGCAGCAGAGCTAAAGAGCAGCATGAAGTGAAAATAAATGTCTGAAACTTCAGTGTCCGGCTAAAGTTTCCAATTCCGCTCTGCTTCAGTAGCGTATTTGATCACTATTTTTCCTTTTCGTCCCCGGCTTCATTGAAAAGAAATGCACATGATTGAAGGGGGAGAGTTAACGGTATGTTTTACAACAGTAAACATGTACTATGAAACTGTAGGGGGAGCTCCACTGAGAAAAATGCTAGAAAACCAGCGAAGAAGAACCAAACTGGTAAAATCCTGCAAAGTTCCCCTTTAAGACTTTTCCTCTCCATAGGCGCAAATTAAAAAAACAACATGGTTTAATCTTAGAGTATTGTTATTTTCATTTATTCATTCATTCATCTTCTGAACCAATTTATCCTTGAGAGGTCGTGGGGGTGCTGGAGCCTATCCTAGCATTAGAGATGTCCAAGCATAATTTGGTGATGATTAATCACAGTTTTCAGACATTAAGCTACGTTAAGCTTTTTTACATTAAGCATTTTAGACTGTCCCTGTTACCTCAACCCCCATTTTGAGTCGCCGAATCCACCCCCTTTCTGGGTTCCGGCACCTCCCACTTTACAAATTAAGCACTGCATGTATTTTGCACTAATGTATTTGTCACAAGCTGGACAATGTGTTAGCCAAAGTGCTAGCAGAATCCTCAACTAATGTATACTTAGTGTTAATGTGGTATTTTAAGCTGGAAGTGCTTTGGTGAAAAGAAAACTCCTTCCCGCAAAGTGTGCATAATACTTAATGTCGGTTGACTGTTCTGTCTTGGGGTTTTTTTGGACTTAAATTTCCCATCGAGAGGGTCAACATGCTGTTTAGCGTCTTCCATCTTTATTGGTTGGTTCTGTTGTGTCAGTACCAAATCAACTGCCCATTTGCGCATGCACAACGGTCTGAACGAGGCCAAAGACTTGGACAGAAATATCCTGTAGTCTCCAGACTGAAGCTTATACTCAAACCTTGAACTGTTCAATAGCTGTTTTCAGTTATTACACATGTAGTTACACATATTTTTACACTTTCATATCATTAATCACACTAAGTGGCACCTAAGCTAACGCCACCGGACCTGTTCTGCTCTCAAAGTCATTGAATGGCATCATCTGTGGGTGCTCTTTATGTACTGTTAACATTCTGTTTTGGCCACCATGTACAGACAGTGTCTAGATGGTAACTGGTAGAATTGCTCTACAGCGACACTAGCGGCTGAATGACCTAATTGCTCTTCCTGCAAAGCAAACGAGAGAAATGGGTGGCAAGCAGAGTACCAGACGGAACACGAGGGATTTGAATGGAGCTTAATGTATCGATACTCGTGGCTGAAAAATCGATGCTTTCTGGGGAAACAAATGTGCAGTTTTCATTCCAGTTGATAAATCTGGATGGATATACATCTGTAAGTATTAGTTTTATGATTATTTTGTCATTATCTTAGAAGCATGGTTGCTGGCACCTTTTACAGACTGCAAATAAGCTTTTACTTTGTGATAGAGACGTTCTGTTCACTGCTAATATTAGAGCCAGGTCTGTTTGTGTCAATACTAGCTTGTACGTACTCAGTTCAGAACTAACACTGATGCTATTAGGTAGCAATTGCTGTGTTTCTTTTACTAGCAGATTTTATGTGCACTCCGGGAGAGACTTGTGCATATTGTTATCATTGGAGTATTTTTGATTCATGCCAATGAGATTACATACAATGTTAATGCAGTTTATAAAAACGTTTTTTACTGTGTGCATTCTGTGCTAGATTACTGCATTTCTAATGCACCTCACTGCATATTTGAGTTAATTTCATTAGCTAAGCATTTCATATGGTTACTAGGGCTGTAGCGATACACTAATCTCATGATACGATACGATACACGATATTCAGCTCATGATAAATATATATAGATATCACAGTATTACGGGGGGTGGGCAGGGCTCGGCCGGTTTCCTCCTTACAATACTGTGGGGTACGGGGCGATGCAGACCGTGCCACCTGCGGAAGTGAAAGTGAAACCTAACGCTCATTTATGCGCTAATGGGACAGTGATGATTTGTTTGTATGAAATGTATGGTTTGGCAGCAACGAATTTACCATGGCGCTGCGTCGCTTTCCTTCTTCTTTTAAACCCAAAGTGCTCCCACACATCTCCTTTAAGTATGAAGGTGCTGGATTTATATTAACCTCCATTCTCCTAAATCTCTGGGCTCTAACTTTGTAAACAGAAAGAGAAAGATGTTGGCGACGGCATCTGTGTACAGACAATGTCTAGACGGTAACTGGTAGAATTGCTCTACAGCGACACTAGCGGCTGAATGACCTAATTGCTCTTCCTGCAAAGTAAACGAGAGAAATGGGTGGCAAGCAGAGTACCAGACGGAACACAAGGGATTTGAATGGAGCTTAATGTATCGATACTCGCAGCTGAAAAATCGATGCTTTCTGGGGAAACAAAATATCGATATATATCGCAGAATCGATAAAATCACCCAGCCTTAATGGTTACTTTACATGCTTATTTCTTTGTAATTGTGGGAATATTTAATGGTTTAATTCATGTACGGTTGTCAATTCTTGCATTTAAAAAGAATGGGTAAAAGTTAAGAAGTGCTTACAGTGGAAACATATTTCAACACACATTGTAATACATGTATTTGTATTTTATGTCATTGCAGTTCTACAAAAGCATTATTAAAAGAAGGGAAGGAAAGAAAATAAGCAACCAAAGCAAGGCTTCACCTTCAAACAGAAATTGGTCTCTTCCTTATTCTTCTTCACCTTCTGTTGTTAACTGTCTGCCTAGCTCTGCAAGGGTGGCTACACACATAGTGAGGGCAGAACGGTAGAAAGATGTCTTCACGGCAGATTCATCACCTAGAAATCAACGTACCTGCATATTACATTCGGCTTCCTTCTTCAGTCATGTCACTTCCCAGTGTAAGGATGCAACAGCAACATGCAGACAGCAACCCAGAGGTGCAATCAAAGTACTCAGGTTCAAGGGCTTCAAGACGGACCCGCACATTGTCAGCCAGCGCTGATGCACTCTGAGCACGAGCAAAGGCGGAGGCAGCGCACACTCAAGCTGCTTATGCTGAAATGGAAGCAAAAATTATGATAGACCAGACTCAACTTCAAGCAAAGAAGCACATGCTGAAGCTGGAAAAGGATGCAGCAGCAGCCTTAGCTGAAGCAGCAGTGTTCAAAGCAGCTGAGGAAAACGAAGGTTTAGGGTCTCAAGGTGAACTTGATCTTCAGTTTGAACCACTCCCACCTGCCCAGAGAACATCTGAATATGTACTCAAGCACTCACGTGATGTCAGCGAAACATCTCTAGACTCAGGGTCGTCGACGCCACCACCACAGCCTGCATCTATTAAAACCGATCCAGCTGAGGCCTATGCTGCAACGACCAGTAACAGTGTCCTGTTCATGCAATACACTGCAGGAGGCAGTAAAGGCTGTGCTGACCCAAACAACAGGCTGCATGCAGCAGACACCTCTCAACGTTCATGGTCAGACGTCACCAACACCAGACGTGGCCAAGTACTTGATGCATCAGGAGATGGTCACCTCTGGCCTTCTCAAGTTTGATGACCGGCCTGAAAATTATTGGGCATGGAAGTCATCATTCCTTGCAGTTGGCAAGGAACTGGACCTGAGCCCAAGGGAGGAGTTTGACCTCCTAACAAAGTGGCTCGGACCTCAATCAATGGAGCTGGCTAAAAGGATGCGAGCAGCACACATTCACAGTACAACTGCAGGGCTTAATATGTCATGGCAGCAACTTGAACAAAATTATGGATCACCAAAAGTTATCGAACACACTCTGTTCAAGAGAATAGAAGACTTCCCAAAAATCTCTAACAGAGACCACCAGCTGTTACAGCAGCTAGGAGACCTCTTACTTGAGGTGGAATCTGCAAAATCAGGAGGGCAGTTATCTGGCTTGGCAGTCCTTGATACACCACGTAGAGTTAACCCAATTGTTGAAAAGCTTCCATATGGCTTGCAAGAGAAGTGGGTCAGTCAGGGGTTGAGGTACAAAGAAGAGTACCACGTTCCCTTCCCCCCTTTCAGGTTCTTCTCCCACTTCATTCGGAGCCCGGCTAGGACAAGAAATGATCCGAGCTTCATCTTCGCATCCAACACAAAAAGTCACTACAAGACAGACAAAGTCCTAAAACCCACCAGGACACCTATGTCAGTGAGAAAGACAGCCGTTACCCATTCAAAGTCATCAGGGAGAAAGCCTGATGACCCAGGAAGGCTCTGTCTGGTCCATAACAAGCCACACCCTCTGAGCAAGTGCCATAGTTTCAGGGGGAAATCACTGGAGGAATGCAAAGCTTAGCTTAAAAAGAAAAACATCTGCTATAAGTGCTGCACCTCAACCATACACATGGCAAAGGATTGTAAAGCTGTCATCAAGTGCACAGAATGCAACAGTGACAAACGCATAGCAGCACTACACCCTGGGCCAGCACCATGGATCTCTGCCAGCTTAGAGACTGCAACAGAGCAAGGCAGGGAGCGAGACCTGCCTGGGAATCCAGAGGTTACGGCAAAATGCACAGAGGTCTGTACAGGAGCTACCGGTGGAAGGTCATGCTCAAAAATATGTCTAGTCACAGTGTATCCAGCCAATCATCTGGAACTGGCAGCCCCCATGTATGCTGTGTTAGACGATCAGGGTAACCGGTCACTGGCATGATTAGACTTCTTTGACCTCTTTGACCTAAGAAAAGATGCAGTCCCCTACACATTGAAGACCTGCTCTGGCACTGTGGAAACTTCAGGAAGGAGGGTGTCAAACTTTGTCGTCAAGTCAAGATGGGCAGGTGCAGCTCTCACTACCTACTCTCATTGAGTGTGATATGATCCCAGATGACAGGACTGAAATCCCCACTCCAGAAGTAGCCTGCCTGCACAAGCATCTGAGGTCTGTAGGAGACAGCATACCTCCACTCAACCCTGACACCCAGATCCTGATCCTTTTAGGCAGAGACATTCTGAAGGTCCACAAAGTGCGGCAGCAATGCAATGGAGGGCATAATGATCCCTTTGTAGAAAGACTTGATCTGAGATGGGTCATTGTAGGAGATGTTTGTCTGAGGAGGGCCCACAATCCTAGCAGTATGAGTGTTTACAAAACAAACGTACTGCTCAACAGACAAACCTCTTTGCTCAGTCCCTGTTCAAGTAGCTTTCAAGTCAAGGAAAGCATTGTCAGGCCAGCACAAACTCATTCCTTTCAAAGCAACAAGGAGGCTTCAGCGCTGGGAAGCACTGTCCTCAACTGCACTCCAGATGATTACAGGCTAGGCCAGTCAGTGGAAGATCAAGCCTTCCTCACTATTATGGAACAGGAGATCTTCTTCGATGAGACAAATAGCTGGGTTGCACTGCTACCTTTCCGCACCCTTCGCCGCAGTCTCTCCAACAACTACGCACAAGCCTCAAAATGACTCTTCTCCCTGAGATGCACCCTGGATAAAAAGCCAACTATGAGACAGCACTTCATTGAATTCATGAAAGACATCTTCAATAATGATCATGTAGAGCCTGCTCCTCCACTAGCAGAAGGTGCGGAACAATGGTACCTGCCTTTTTTTGGAGTCTACCACCCTCAAAAACCAGGGAAGTTAAGGGTGGTCTTCGATTCAAGCGCAAAGCAGGATGGAACCTCCCTGAATGATGTGCTGTTAAGTGGGCCAGACCTGAACAACACTCTGTTAGGTGTTCTTATGTGCTTCCAAAGAGAAAGCATCGCAGTAACAGCTGACATCCAACAGATGTTCTACTGCTTCAAGGTCCGAGAATACCATCGTGATTTTCTGTGTTTTCTGTGGTACGAGGAGAACAACCTCAACAAAAAGATCACAGAATTCAGAATGAAGGTGCATGTCTTTGGCAATAGCCCCTCACCTGCTGTGGCCATTTACAGGCTTAAGCAAACGGCTCAGGAGGGTGAAAAAGAATATGGCACTGACTACACACAATTTGTGATGAGGAACTTCTATGTTGACGATGGCCTCACATCAGTCCCCTCAGAAACAGAAGCAGTTGACTTGTTGAAAAGAACGAGGGACATGCTAGCAGGGTCCAACCTGTGCCTCCATAAAATTTCTTCAGACAGTGCCACAGTCATGGCAGCCTTCCCTGCAGAAGATCTGGTGAATGATCTGAAAGATCTTGACCTGGGAACTGACACTCTACCTCTACAACAAAGTTTTGGACTGGTCTGGAATCTCCAGACAGACTGCTTTACTTATCAAGTGTCTAAGGAAACAAAACCATTCACCCGCAGGGGCCTCCTGTTGACGGTCAATAGTCTGTTTGACCCCCTCGGGCTGGTCGCCCCCATCGCAATATAGGGAAAGGCCCTAGTTAGGGAGATCTCTACTGAAGAATTTGAGTGGAATACTCCACTACTGCCTGAAAAGGAAGTGCCTTGGGAAGCATGGAAAGAATCTCTTTCAGACCTGGAAGGGCTGAGCATCCCACGAACTTACTTCCCTTCTTCTGTTACTGCAGCTCAACATAGGCAGCTATGTGTCTCCTCTGATACCTCCACTATGGCCATTGCGGCAGTTGCCTACCTTGGAGTCATTGATGAGGACGGCCGGTGTTTTGTCATGGGAAAAGCCAAGTTGACACCTTGCCCAGCTCATAAGGTCCCACATTTGGAGTTGTGTGGGGCAGTGCTAGCAGTGGAGATGGCAGAGCTGATCCTCCATGAAACTGACATGGATGTACATGCTGTTGACTTCTACACAGACAGCAAAATCATCCTTGGATATATTCACAACACTTAGCGGAGGTTCTATATGGATGTCTCCAATCGAGTCAACCGTCTTCTCAAGTCCAGTCACACAAAACAGTGGCACCACATTGCGACTGAAAGTAATGCAACTGACCATGCCACGAGACCCCAGCAGCACTCCTAAAGAACATCAAATGGTTCTCAGGCCCATCAGTCCTAGGACAGGTGGAGGAACAGAGACCCTCTCTAAAAACAACCTTTGCTCTTGTTAAGCCAGAGGTGGACGAAGAGGTTCAGCCTGAAGTTAAGGTGTTCTCTACCAAGTCTACAAAGGGTCAGCTCAGTGCAAGGCAGTTTGAATGGTTCTGGACCTGGAGGTTGATATTATGTGCTATGGGAAGACTCATACACAAGGCCTGAGTTGTGAGTAAAACCCTACAAAGAAACACTTCTGATATACTTTGGCAAACAAAAGCAGTTGTCATTCGCAGTGCACAGCAGGAGACCTACAGGGAAGAAATCAAGTGCTTTAAGAAGGGTGGCAAGCTCCTAAGGCAAAGTCCTCTGAAGAAACTTAATCCCACTATTGATGGGGAATGTCTGTTGAGGATTGGGGGACGCATCTCATCTGCTAAATTCCCTAATGAGAAGAAGCATCCCCTAATAATTCTGAAGCGCAACCACATTGTGACTCTTGGTGAGACATTATCATGAGGAGGTAGCTCACCAAGGTCGTCATTTCATGGATGGGACCATCTGGGCTGCTGGGCTGTGGATCGTGGGAAGCAAACATTTGGTTTCCAGTGTGATCCACAAATGTGTGACTTGCAAGAGATTGAGGGGAGGGTTAATGGAACAGAAGATGGCCAACCTACCAGCTGACAGGCTTACCACCAAACCTCCCTTCAGACACATCAGCCTGGATGTCTTCAGACCATGGACAATCACCTCCCATCGAACTAGGGGAGGCAGTGCTGAAAGTAAGCGATAGGCAGTGCTTTTCACTTGCATGAGTACCTGTGCAGTGCACATTGAAGTGATAGAATCCATGTCCACCTCTTCATTCATTAATGCATTGAGAAGATTCTTCTCTGTCCACTGACCCTCCAAGCAACTTTGCTCTGACCGTGGCACCAACTTCGTTGGAGCTTGCAAGGAGCTACAGTTAAACACAGAAGATTTTGAACTCAGGAACTATCTTGTCCATCAAGGGTGCACCTGGACCTTCAACCCACCCCATGCCTCCCACATGGGCAGCTCATGGGAGAGGATGATAGGGTTTGCACGCCACATCCTGGATGCAATGCTACTTCGTGCAGGGACAGCTCATCTCAGTCATGAAGTACTTATTACACTGATGGCAGAAGTCATGGCCATGATGAATGCCAGGCCTCTGGTACCGGTATCAGAGGATCCAGAAATGCCCACACTTTTGACACCTGCCATGTTGCTGACTCAAAAGATCAGTCCTCTGCTACCCCCTCATTGGAGACTTTGACCAAAAAGATCTTCATAGAAACCAGTGGAGACAAGTACAGTGTTCAGCAGATGCTTTCTGGAAGTGCTGGAGAACAGAGTTCCTGGTGACCCTCCAGAGATGCAGAAAATGGATAGATGATAAGCCAAACATCCAGGAGAGAGATGTCCTCCTCAAAGATGATCAGGCCAAACGCAATGAGTGGCCAGTTGGAGTTATTCTAAAGACATTCCCCAGTGTTGAAGGTAGATCATGTAAGGTTGAAGTGAGAATTTTTAGTTAAGGTGCTCTCAAGTTTTTCCTTAGGCGCATCTCAGAAGTTGTTCTCCTTTTATCAAAGGACACTTAGATTTTCTTAAGGGCCCCATTGACATGTCATGTGTCATATAATGTTATACCAGGCAGGGAGTGTTCTACTCTTAAATTTGCTGAATGGCGCTATCCGTGGGTGCTCTTTATGTACTGTTAACATTCTGTTTTGGCCACGCCATTAAAGTTATGTGCCGTTTTCATTCCGGTTGATAAATCTGGATGGATATACGTCTGTAAATATTAGTTTAACGATTATTTTGTCATTATCTTAGAAGCATGGTTGCTGGCACCTTTTACAGACTACAAATAAGCTTTCACTTTGTGATAGAGATGTTCTGTTCACTGTAATAGAGCCAGGTCTGTTTGTGTCAATACTAGCTTGTCCGTACTCAGTTCGGAGCTAACGCTGATGCTATTAGGTAGCAATTGCTGTGTTTCTTTTACTAGCAGATTTTATGTGCACTCTGGGAGAGACTTGCACATATTGTTATCATTGGAGTATTTTTGATTCATGCCAATTAGATTATATACAATGTTAATGCAGTTTATAAAAACGTTTTTTACTGTGTGCATTCTGTGCTAGATTACTGCATTTATTATGCACCTCATTGCATATTTGAGTTAATTTCATTAGTTATGCATTTCATATGGTTTATATACTGTACATGCTTATTTCTTTGTAAGTGTGGGAATATTTAATGGTTTAATTCATGTATGGTTGTTAATGCTTGTATTTAAAAAGAATGGGTAAAAGTTAAGAAGTGCTTACAGTGGAAACATATTTAAGCAAACATTGTAATACATGTATTTGTATTTTATGTCATCGCAGTTCCCTTAAAAGAAGGGAAGGAAAGAAAATAAGCAACCAAAGCAATGCTTCACCTTCAAACAGAAATTAGTTTCTTCCTGATTCTTTTTCTCACCTTCTATTGTTAACTGTCTGCCTAGTTCTGCAAGGGTGGCTACACGCATAGTGAGGGCAGAACAGGACCCTTAAAATATATCTAAATGAAATCATAACTGCCTCCATCACTGTCCAGTTCAGATTCGCTTAAAAGTACTTTTCATCTTTTGCTTTTGAAGTGACTTGACTGCTACTGCTTGAAGTGACTGCTACTTTTAATACCCGCTCACTGACCACATTTCAGCTGCTTTCTGTCAACAAATCCATTTTCAGTTCTTTCTCTTTAGTTGGTAATTTGCTTTTGGTTATCCAGTCTAAACAGTTCAACTGCCCAAAGGCTTAACACTCAAATTCTTAAATGCTTTCAGATATTACACTTCAGCTGCTTTGAGCTCTGAATCTTCACCAGACTCCTCCAGTGCCTGTGGTTCAGCTTCATCTTATTCATCCATTGCTGGTAAAGTTTATTCTGCATTAGGAAATACACTTAATTCCCCGTGTGCTTGCATGTAATGCAAGGCACAGGGGACTATTGTTCGTCATATTTATTATTATGACTTTTTATTA
>JAPQRP010050077.1:0-11307 GCA_037367295.1 Apogon hyalosoma
TCCCACCGATTGGTGTTGGAATCGAACCCAGGACCTTCTTGCTGTGAGGCACGAGTGCTATCCACTGCACCACCGTGCCGCCCTTTAACTAGACAGTCTAAATAGTAAAATAATTAATTAAATATACATATGTATAAAAAAATAAAGCTTACTGATCTCCAGTCAGTAGCATCACACATACTAAAGTGCAGGAAAAGTGCAATTCTCTGTCTGCCTTTTTTATAGAGCTCAGGTATGGCGAACTGGCTTAAATGTATGTGAGGGCATTCTGTACGGCTTATCAAAGCCATAAACCCAGGCTTGGTCACTAAACTAATGGCTGTGGCGCCTATGTGGGGAGTAAATATGACAAATTCATGGGGCGCAGCATTTTTGGGGGGCCCATGGAGAAGTGGAGGGGGTCCAGTGGATATCGGTTCGAAGTTAGGATGCATAACAGAGGAATAGTAGTCAGGAGGCGAACGGTGAAAGTATGATAAGTTTTGGTTTTGTTTTCATGCTGTTGTATGTGTTGCTATAAATGGAGCACAGCTTCTTTTTTTTTTGCCAAAATAAATCCACAAAACTGACGTGCTGTCTCTCTTTGGTACTAAACTTTCTGCAGTGTCAGCTTCTGTCGAACCTGAGGTAACAGGTTAAAGTGCAGCCCTGCCTGTTCTGCTCGTTCACAAGTCACGTGACCAGTCAAATCGCAACCTTTGCTGTTAGAAAATCTCATTTTATCATATCACGATATTATTGCAAATGCAGTTCATTGTTCAGCCCTAATCTGTGCAGAACTTTACACTGACTTTTAACTCTACTGTTAGAGCTGGTTTACTCTCCATAGAGCTAAAAATACTCGTAAGTTAAACTAGCTTGACTGAAATATTGATACTACATTTTTTACAGTATATATACCCAACTTATTACAAACTTGCTTTAGCATGCTGTGTTGTCCCCCATATCAATGGGTGAGTAAGTCAGTGTGTTAGCGGCAGTAGTTGGCACCAACATATCGTTAGCTTCGGAGCATAACTGCTTAAGTCATATTTTTGGCCAAATTATGATATCTGCTTAACTTCACTCTCCTAAAACTGCTGCTTCATTTTATGCAGATATCACAATTTGGCCAAATTATGACTTAGGCAATTATGCCATGAGGCTAATGATATTCAATTCAATTTAATTCAGTTTTATTTGTAGAGCCCTATATCACAACAAGGTTGTCTCACAAGGCTTTACAGAATTAGTTGGATAAGAAAACAAACAACAGTCAAATAAACAGCAGATGAAGGAAATGGATTAATGTCCCGGGCATCCCACGTCCTTAGACCCTCCTTCACGGCAAGGAAAAACTCCAAAAACCCAGTGGGAAAACAGAAACCATAGGGAGAACCACAGTGAAGGAGAGATCCACTCCCATGGATGGACAGGCTGTAGATGCACCAGGACTGATGGATGTCCATTTGTGGATGTGGTTCCAGTCTGTAAATGATATAATGATATGAACCAGTATGGTAGCAAAAACTACCTAATATAAAGAATACACATAGACTTCATAATGGTTTAAACTGTGGTTTGTTCAAGCATACAAGTTGCAAACAGCTTGCAGTGGCTAGCATACAAGCTAACATACAACTTTACCTCACGGTTCTAAAATATTGCCATCTACTGACCAAAACCTAATGTATTTCCAAATGGAGCTTTGTAGGATGCTCAAAGTCGAAGTGTTTCCCTCTGTGCGCGAGCTGGGTTGTGAACTCTCTGCATCATTTGCACAGGACTGGTTTTGAATCATCCACTCCAGCTATGATTCACTTTAAACCATGCAAAGTAACATTGTATTGTACATCATGCATCCAGAGTGTATTCAGAATAGTACTGGACAATATTTTGTATTAATTCAATTCATCTAGGTTTTGCTTCATGAAAATCGTGAAAAATGCCTGAATTGCAAAATCAAGATTATTTCCCTTGAGATATTTCTCACTGAACAAAAAATGTTTAAAATGTGTTTCTCCAGTCGTACATAGCATAGAATTTTTTTAAAGAAAGTATTTTTGAATCATGTGTTGTCTTCAGTTTATGTAACTAGAAAATAAAAGATTAATTAGACAAAATCTTCCATAGCATTAAATAACTTTTTTAGCCATATTTTCTAGCTCGTGTTCAGGCCTTGCATTAGAGCTAGGGATGCAATGGTACTCAAAAAAAAAAAAAAGTGTACCATTTGGTCCACCCTGCATGGGACAGTCCACCCTTGTGGACTGCGGGTTTTTGGTTTTGCAATTGATTTTGTATTGGTGGCAAAAGACGAAAGCTTGGTCCCGCAAGTCAGTGTCTCTCTCTCTCTGGGCATGTATGTGAGCACGCACCGTGGGGAAGCCCCACCCCTCAGTTACCGCGGGCAGAGAAGCAGCTCAACACACATCAGAGTCCTGCACGGGTCCACCACTTTTCCAAACCTGCACCCGCTCGTACCTGCATACATTAGACCTGCAACCCGACCTGATCCGTGGTTAAACCCATTTCTACACAGTAACTCACTTTTAAGTTCCCGTGGGTCCCTGACCCAGTGCAGGACTCTGACATACACTTGTGACATGCTATTACAAGGAAATGCGTGTGGTAGATAACCATGACGTTTTTATACCATCATTTTCTTTTACATCCCTATGCAGAAAAGGAATTTATTTATTTTAAAAAAAAGTTCCGTTTGGGCCTTATGTGTGTGTTTTATACTGTTTACAAGTAGTCAAGGAATAAGAAAGGGTTCTATTGTTCAGTACAGAAAGTGTTATTTTATTTAGTACAGTGATATAATTTGTTCCTACTGTGAAATTCAGTTTTTGGTGACAAGCAAAATAAAGATACAATTTTGGGGGAAAAAAAGCTGTTCTCTTTACGCACAAAACACGTACCGAAACCGTGGCCCAAGAACCAAGGTATGGACCGAACAATGGGCTACCTGTACCATTGCACCCCAAATTAGAGCTGTGATTGGATGTGCCACAGTTTGAAATGTGGCACCAACTTTCATTTTCTACAGAAACTTTGGATGCTTCACAACCAGGGGCAGACTGGCCATCGGGAGTACCGGGAGTTTTCCCGGTGGGCTGCTAGGTCATTGAGCCTGTGCGGCTGGTGAGAGGAAAAAAACAACAAAAAAAAACTGCTGTTATCATGCCTAGACGGTCCAAAACGTTGTGGCCAGCAGCCCACACCAGGGTTACTATTGGTGCAGTTGGGCCAGTGGGTGGCCTTAAATCTGGTTTCCAGTGTTTTATAGACCAGTGTAACCCAGGTGATATATTCCTGTCTTCCTGTCATTTTCTCCGCTTCCACTTGAATATACCTGCGATCAAAATCTTGCGGTATCTCCACGACTTCTTGCGAGAAAGTCACCTGGGCCTTTCCGACCAATCAGTACTCACCATTTAGTGACGTCATGTGGCCACATGATGCGGCACACCCAATTGTGTTTCCCATATTATCACCCGCGGTAGTTCAGTCATTCAGATGTAGTGGTGGGGGACGCTGGAGGAGAAGCGTGCTGCAGGTCAGTTTAAAAGTAACTTTTCCGCTCTTGTACACCTTTCTGGCAGCTGATACTCAATTTATACTTTGTAATGCTTAGGAGCTGTGTTATCAACTGTTATTGGTGAGACAAAAGGTTGTTGTTAGCATTAGCCAACGCAACACCCCATTGGTTTATATGGACGTGGTTAGCCTAGCCACAGCCCATTGGATTATATGGATGTAGTTAGCTGCATTAGCCTAGCTGCGGCCCATTGGTTTATATGGACGTTGTGGTTAGCCGCTCATTTTGACAATATTGATGCCGTTTCTACAAAAATGTGACTTCTAAATTAAATTTTATCCACATATTAATGTTCATACTCCTTAGCTTTGAGTCATGACACTGACTTTTTTTTTTTAATTGTTTCTATGCTATTCAGTATTAATAATACAATTAATCGATTGAATCTGATAAAGAATATTGAACGTTATTTATTTCAAATGTGATCCTATGATTTCATGTTGATATGATATATTGGTCACTTTTGTATATTGATGTATTGTTGATTGAATCTTGACTAAGTATTTAATACAGCTAGTATTATTTATGTAATTATGTCCTCCCTAGACTTAGATTATTGATGTGTTTAGTAATTTGGTCCTGTCCTCTAGACAGGCCAGGTTTTCTGATATTTTGATAGATGGCGAGCTAACGAAGCAGGCCTCGAGCCTAAAGACTACTGCACTGACCATGTGTGCAGATCCACTCTACTGCTTCCTGCTGCTGGGCTGGTAGGAGGACTCCTTGCATCCCACAAACCCACTTTAGACCCCCACACATACTCATTTTGCCACCACCCATGTCCAAAACATTTTCCCCCATACAAACTCTGTTGCACTTTTCGGACACATTGACTCACTTCCATAAAATACACAGCGTGAGTAATGAAGTGTTGGTGGGCGGACCTTACGTTTTGCAGACTCTCTCAATCCCCTTTGTATGGTCAAACCAGTCACTGAATGCAAATTGGAATATTGTATTGAATTCTGTGTTCAGTTGAATTTCTGAACCATTGTTTTGAATGGCCATTGCACTGTTTGTTACATGTTATTGTTTGTCTTACTTTCAATATGGTACCGATTTAAAAGCAAACGTTCAGTCTGTGCCTCTCTCTCCAAGAGCTAATCCTAGTCTTCTGGTCACTAGCCTGTTACTATATAATTACTGTGTTACATAGACCATTAATAGTATTCATACAATACATGTTAGCCTTTGTACCTTTGTAATAACACATATGCTACATTAGTTTCATGAGTGACAGGCCAGATAACTGTGGTTTTGAGTGGGCTGGTCAGGTACAAACTCCCGGGCCACTTTTTTGCCCCAGTCTCCCCCTGATCGCAACCTTTCAACTTTCATAGAGAGAATTTCTTGCAAATCCATCATAATAAATTAAGTGACCATCACAACAATGAATAATGATTGCCTCCTCATCTTAACTAGTTAAAGTCATGTTTTTTGAAGCCCATCGGCCATGCATTAAACTCATACGAGATCTTATGAAAACAACAGCAATCAGCAGTGCTGCATAGCTGGATATTACTTTTTATAATCTGATGTTTTTGTTGGAATACAAGCTTAGTTTGTCAAATAGGAGAGCTGAATAAAGTTTTAAAAATGTTTTAAATCCCAGGAGCCTCACTTTACAAATTCAGTGTCTGATTAGGCAAGAGAACTAGACATGTTCCAAATGTAAACATATTCTCTTTTTAACCTGTTGACCAGGACACAAAAGCACTGTGCTCTAATATCTTCCTCATGGACATGCAGAGACAAACAAAAGCTGTATCTCATGTGAATAAGAGTGCGGATGGAAAGATGCTTTTTGTCATGGGAAATATAAAGACCTATATTGACAGAAAAGCCTGCTCGTTGTTTGTCTCTGATAGAATACTGAGATTCTGCTCAGTGCTACAGGACCCATGATGATAGACCACAAAGCCCACCTGTGATTACATGGGCCTGGGGATGCTCACTGTACTCCCTCCCGCCTGAACCGTGAAGGGCAGAGGCACAGCGTGACCCCTGGCCCCCTGCCAGTCCTGCTGCCAATCAAGCAGCTCCTTCATACAACTCAGTATCAGCCAGCTTTTCTAGTCCAGTCAGTTGGTTACTGAGCTACCTGCTTTCAGTGTTTCCCACAGCTTGGCATTTCTAGTGGGGGATCTGCGGCTTGTTGACATTTCATTTCACTGATAAGTCATTTTCAGTGATTCTAGATGAAGATGGCATTTGTTTATAATTGCCAGTGCATCTCTGAATGATGTACTTTAATAAAGTGCATGAGGTGCCTAATTAAAGACAAGATTTTTCTTAGCTCTAAATGATTGTATGGGCAGACTGATTCATTTGTTAAATATGGGCAGAGGGTCATTCACTATATTCCCACAGTGACTGAGTTGTGAACTGATGAGCTTTATATTGACACATGACTACTTTTGCCACATCTGTTTTAACTAAAACCCTGTTCAGATCTAGTTTTAACATGTTTGTCATTTGATCTGAAGTGGAGAGCTTTTTATGTGTGTTCACATTGAGCACTAGAATGCAACTTCTGATCTTACTTCCTTGCTCTACAAGTTTGCCCTGTTCCAATTCACCCTGCATTTACATTTGTGTTGATATATCTGAATGCAAGTGTCCAACTATAAGTGTGCGTTAGAAGCATCTTCAGATCTGTCTTGAGTCATCATTTCTGTTTAGTATGCAAATAAAGAAGCTCATCTATTGCCTAAAACATATTGCACACATAAATTTCAAGTGGCTTTGTCATATTTCTTTGCAAGTTGAATTCACTGTGCTTCTTAACGCCAAGTCGTGACAGCATTTAGGGTGGAGCATTTTCTTCCTATTACTCACTGCATGAAGTGACAGTATGAATCAAACAATACCCCTTTAATATTGATAGTTTTGATGATTTTGGTGTTTTTTATTAGCTGTAGTGACATACGATGCAGTGATGATTGAATCTTCAAGCGCTTAAAATATTTTTTATGTGAACTCTGGAAGGCTTAATAACATTTTACTATGAGGCTGTTTACTACAAAAAAGCTCTGATCTGAGAATTCAGTTCTTCAACATGTCTTAGGACACAAGACTAGTGGAGAATGTGGGCATGTGAAGAACGGATTAAGATTGCACAAAAAAAGTTAAAAAGAGTGGTCAGACAGTAAACGGAGGTATAAGGACAAGCTTGAGAGCTCCATTGACAACTATAACGCTAAAGGTTTATGGGACAGTATGAAAAGTATAACTGGATGGTTCTAGCAAGCCCAGTGTACAGAGAGGAATGTGAATGAAACGAATCAATACTTTGAGCAATTTGATGAACTTGATTTTACACATGAACACTAGGGGTGCAACGGTATATGTCGTACTGAAAGGTACGCCCCTCACGGTTTGGTACGAGCAGGTGCCGAGGTATGGCTCATTTGTCATTTTCAAATGACATTTCTGGAGAACTTGCATTTATATTAGAGCTTTACAAGATGACTAACTTACAGAATTATGCTGTCATTGGTTGGAGCCAGACATGGAGCCCCTCTAGAGGCGGATGTGGTGGAGCGTGGCTCGAACCGGATGCGGAGCACAGCCCTTCTATTTCCAACAGCGCTTCTCAATATTAACATTAATATCCGTATTAGTTAAACCTCCTCTGTCGTCGCCATGCTTGTTATTATTGACTTTCTTCTTCTCAAAAAACTGTACACTTCTTCATGGTATTTGGCCAGTATGGTAATTGAGAGCACCGCCCTTTGGTGGATTGATTGTGAAACACTCACTCCAACGTACATGATGCATGGACATATCAAGGCAGTGACACATGGCAACGCTTAAAACTGACATACCTATTTATGAACGTAAATTGAACAGAAATGAGCCTTAAGGCTCTCCATCAGCTCCCAGTTACATTTTGGTGCACAGGTGGGCTCTAGCTGGCCTCTGCATCTGAACCATACTGTAATGTAAACTGTGACTCAAGAACCATAATTTGTACCAAACCGTGGATAACCTGTACTGTTGCATCCCTAATTAGCACCATAAATTGTTTTCAGCTTTGGCAGCTAATGGTATGTGAAATGAAAAGTCTTGTTCTGAAATTCTTTTTAATGTCAGTGATGTCCAGCAGCAGCTTAAGCGTTTGAAGCCCAATAATCCAACAGGGCGGGATTCTGTTCATCCGCGCACCCGCAAAGTCTGCGTTGAGCAACTTGGGTCTGTTTGGCATTCTATATTTTTGCTGTCTTTGTCAAGTGCTAAAATTCCTGCCATGTGGAAAACCTCTTGTCTAGTGCCTATCCCAGAAAAGGCAAATGGGCGAAGTCAAGGTAAGGTTAACATCTGCTCAAAAAATTTAAATTATAATAATGTTCACCAAACTTAGATTTTTGGGTAGGTAATTACTTATATTTTCAAGAAAATGTATTTTGAAATGAGAAAAAAATTGTGGAAAAAAAATTTGAGGAGTTTTGAGTGTGAATGTTTGGAAAGTGACAAATTTTTCTGGGTTCATTTTATAAACTCTCAGAAATAAACTAAATTTATTCCAAATACATTGATATTTGACTATTATTTTATTTATGGCATATTCTAAACACAGTGTTTAAAATTAATAATTGCATATATGTATACAAAATACATTTGAATATAGCATAGAATATAATGATATTGATAATTGAAATAAAAATGTTTAATTTGATATTTACTTTTGTTGTCCATCCCTGACATTTTTGGTTTTGTCTGTCCATGACACTGCCATTTTTCAAAACTGTTGCTGTTTAGGCATGATAAAATATTTTTTCCTCTAAACAATTATTAGGTTGAAAAATAGAGGGTTTAAGGTATACACTGAATAAATGTTAAGATGAAAATGTCATAGGAACTTCACTTTTGAGAACTTTGTAATTCTTGCAAAAAATAGACGATTTTTTTTTGTCCATCTGTGACACAGTAGTTTTTGATATTTTTCATATAAAAATATTTGAAACTAAATTTTGCCCTTTGAGTATGTTTAAGATAGCATTTAGACCTTTCCAATTATGTGTAATATTTGTCATAAACTTGTCTGATTTAAAAGTTATGAGTCAAAAAGTAGTGGGCTGTCCATCCGTGACACCCTTGACCTTGCCCAAATGTAAGCTGTACCTTGTCTAACCTGAGACCTATTGCACTGACATCACATATTATGAAGTGTTTTGAGAGGGTTGTTCCTTGTCAGCTAAGGAAACAAGTAGCTTCTTTCCAGGACCCACTACAGTTTGCTTACAAGAAGGGTGTGAGTGTGGATGATGCCTTACTGTATATGTTCCACACTATCTACCAACATCTGGAAACAACTGGCAGCTCTGTTCGAATCATGCTTTTTGATTTTTCTAGTGTTTTTAATACATTACAATCACATATTTTAGCCTATAAGTAATTAAGTTTTAAGTTGCACAACACCACTGTCGCCTGGGTTTTAGACTATCTTTTAAATCGTCCTCCATTTGTGAGACTTGGTGGCAGATGTTCTGACATGATCTTGACTAAAACTGGAGCTCCGCAGGGCACTGTTTTATCACCCCTCTTATTCACACTAGATACTGTAGTTTATGTAACCCAAAAAAAAAAAACATTTAAAAATAGATTAAAATCCTAAATCTTCCATAACATTACATAAAACCGAGATTTAGCTCTAGATAAGACCCTGCATTAAGAGCTGTGAATGTGGCGCAAACTTTAATTTCCTGGATCTAAATGCAGAAATGGAATATAATAATACATTTTGCATTCATCTGTAATTGTAGGTATGCATTTGAGGTATTCACAAGGTTCAAACTTGCAACTTCACTGTCACTAAATATCACATACCATATATGTAAATTAGGCTCAAATGTTTCACACACTTAGGTAGCACCAAGGTGAAGTGGGTTTAATCAAATAATATGTGCAATTTGGTAAGCAGGGGCAGTTGTGTGACCTTGGTGCAGAAGAAAAACTGTAAAAAGAGGCCATAACATAGCATGAGTGGAATGTTGTATGGTGGTGTTATGCAATGTAATGATTAGTCAAATCAGTTCCACTCATTTAAATCAATGAAGTAAAATGTTAATGGGTCAGGATGAGAGCTGGCTGTCTTCCCCTGAAAGTACAGCAGCCAAACCATATGCACAAAATGGGCTCTAAAGGGAAAATTTACCTTTTCCTTTTAGCTGTATTTACATACATTTTAAAATAGCATGAAGTTTATATCAAAATATTTCTACACACATTGAAGATTTGTTGTACAATACATATTAACTGCACCTCTTGTTGGATTTATTTAGTTATACTTAGCAGAATAAATGCATGTGTGTTCTCCTGATTTCAATAAATTATTACACTTATTGTATCCACGCAATACTTACACTTGAGTGAGGTCAATAAACCTTGTAATTTCCCCCTGAATTAAGCTTGCCACAGATTTTGATTTCAGTCAGCATGTGTATGTGTGGGTGGGAATGTCCATTAAAATGTGAATAATGTGGGTAAATCTTTCTAAGGGGCTTTAAAATGGGCTAATCCCATGCAAAGCCACAATGACGCTCATTCACTTCCTTACTCTGAGAGGATTCACCTCCACTTGAGACTTTTCTGGGAAAGAAACCGAAGAAAATGCTCCAGTTGAGATACAAGTTACTGAAATTCTCAAAGAAGGCCTCATTTCCCACATGATAACAGACTTTTCTGCTGCGTAAGGTCAATCCACTCAAAGCTCATTTAAATGAATACTAGAGTAAAGCTGTAATGCAGCTTGGCAACAGGTTGACTGTTCGATACAAGGTGGTTTCAGTGTTTTTCCTTGGAGCTAATGCCTTATGTAGTAAGGTAATCCAAGTTTCTTTTCACAACAGAGTTAAACCGCTCAGCCTCTTTGTTTTCTTTTTCCGCAAACATAAACTGAAATCTTGTTGCACCTTTGTGACATTCCACGCAAAACTAGGATTGCTAGTCAAACATGAGTAATGTTGTCCTGTCAGTGATGATGTTTTGGGATGGTGGGATAAAGTGTTTGAAAAGAAATGAAAAATAATATGAATATATGGTGGCAGGGATAATTATATCCACCTGCCCATTGGGTGGGGGTTATATAGTAATACCAGGAATTCCATCCATCCTTTTGTCTGACATTTTTGTCCAGCCAATTTCTCAAAGGCTATTCACCCGATTCTTTTCAAATTCAACACAAATTTTCTTTACCACCAGAAGAGGTGCAGTGCACAGTTTGATGGCTGAAATTCAATTTCAGGATTTTTACAACTTTTTGAAAATTAGAACTTAGAAAATGTATCCAACTGATTTCTCACATACTATTTTGTCTGTGGAATTGCCCAGTTTGGCAGACAAAATAGTATGTGAGAAACTGGTTGGACAAAATGTGATCGTGCCATTGAAAGTTAAGACTTAGGCAGAATAATGGCAAGGCAAAGTTTATTAGTATAGCACAATTCATACACAGGGCAATTCACAGTGCTTTACAAAAAATGAAAGAGAGACAAGTTAAAAACACACAATTACAATTAAAACATAATCAATAAAACATAAATAACAATCAATTAAAATGGGTAATTAAATTAAAATAAAGTAAAAAAGAAGAGAAGAGGTCAGATAGAACTCTTTTAGTTGTTGGATGCACAGTTGAACAGAGCTGTTTTCAGCCTGGACTTCAACACTGTCAGAGTAGAGTCTGTCTGACATCATCAGGAAGACTGTTCCACACTTTAGCT